>QODF01000296.1:356640-405305 GCA_024372805.1 Oostethus manadensis
GGACAGCACATGTTAGAGGTTTTGGAGATAAAGTCAGAGAGGCCAGACTGAGAAGGTTCGGACATGTCCAGAGGAGAGATAGTGAATATATTGGTAGAAGGATGCTGAGTTGAGGCTTAGAGGAAGAGCAAAGAGGAGGTTTATGGATGTAGTGAAAGAGAACATGAAGGTAGTTGGTGCAAGAGAAGAGGATACAGAAGACAGAGTTAGATGGAGGCAATTGATTTGCTGTGGCGACCCCTGAAGGGATAACTCCCAAAGGGGAAGAAGAAGAAGAAGATCTCTAACTACTACCAGATTTCTCAAACCATTGAAACATCAAAATGTTCTGCTCATTCGGGACATGTAGACCACTTGTCAGGGCTTTTCTAAAAATTCCAAGATTTTCCATTATTTAATATTTATAGTATTTCCGTTGAAAATGAATGGAAACATTTCCATATTACCCCCTACTGGTGGAAATTCATTTTACATTTAGCATTACCTGTAACAATTCTGCTTACGGTGTGCATGGTGGCATGGCTCAGGTTGTAGATTGGGCATCTTTCAACCTGACGGTTGTTTGTTTGCCCTGCGATTGACTGGCGACCAGTCCAGGCTGTACCTCACCTTCCGCCCGAAGTCAGCTGGGATAGGCTCCAGCATACCTACGACCCTAATGAGGATAAGTGGTGTAGAAAATGAATATACTTGTTTTCTGTTTTTTACTTTGTTGTCTTGTGCATTTTTTTCTCTTATATCTGATCTAATATACTGTATCTAATATTTTGGGTTTATTATCATAACATTACAGTACAACTTTTTACCAACCAATTTTACCCTTATGAGGATAAACGGCATAGAAAATTTCACCGAAGAGATTTCATCATTTTATTCTAGGAAATTTCAGTTCAGCTTAAGCATTGACATGTAATTTCACCACAAAATGCTTAATCTAATTATTATTGTTATTATTATTATCATCAAGTCAAGAAAAACATCTTGCAATGCAAATGTATAATTGCAATAACAAGAGAGACACTGAATCAGAAAAACTGGAAATTATTTTTATTAGTTATTGTATTTTAGTATCCAATTCAACTGAGTTGTTAACTTTTGCTGTTTTCTTGAGTGTTATGAAGTGCTTACATATAAAACATATTATCATTGTTATTCACAGCATTGTTATTTATTATTTGTAATTCATAATTCCAACTAGGGGTGTAAAAATTCGTTTTAACAACAATTTGACTGGTATTGCGACGATATTGGTTCATTTAGAACGATGCGAACCAAAATGTCTCGGTAACTTTTTAGCCAAAAATTCAAGCAGTCTGACTGTGAAATAAATAGCTGGATATTGACCAGTGCAGGTGAAGTTTCCTACATTGCCTTTCTTTTTTGCAAGAGAATCATGTGTACATTAATTATGGATATAAACAAACAAGTAAACAACGATTCACGGCAAATGCATTCACGTTTTATTTGAATAAAGTGCAACCAACACCTCAGGTTGAACAAAGAATGAATTAACAGGTCGAATTAAATCAGGTCTGTGATTAATTATATAAAACATGCCTGACTTTAATGTGATACCTCATTCACTTCTCTAACCAGCGTATTAAAGAGGTTATTTTGCATGTGTCATGTGCAAATAGGTATTACCGTGATGCTGTAATGTCAGGCAGACGCTATCAAAGCTACGAGGACGTGTTTGAGCAACACGCTCATCAAACTGTAAAGGTAATGGTTGAATTTGATTTGAACATGCATGTGAAAGACATTGCAATGCATCACTTAATACAATGGACAGTCCCACATGTCCAAAAGGAATAGGAAGAAGAAAAGCTTATTAAGTCCTACCCTCGTAGAATCTCCCTTATTTCAATACATTTGTACACTTCCTGCATATGCAAAATGTATATATCAAAATGGCACACACGCCAAAACAACAGGGCTCCCTAAACTGACTCCTAAACGACAGGCCCCCCATTCCTGGTCTGTTCAACATGCTCATCAGCATAACTTAACGGTCGCTACGCAGCTTTTATCTCATCCTGACGCTCCCATCCATGAGTTTGAAAGGCTTCAAGTTGGACTTAACATTGGATGCGGTCCAACACTCAGTATAAACCCCATACTAAGCTGAAGAGGAAGAAGTCATCGAGCTCATCATAATTCCACATTTTACGTCTCAAACCATTCCAACATGAGAATATTCAACTAATAATCTATTAACTTAGAATAAAAACAAATCACAGATTTTTCCCAATTCCCACATTTTCCATACACAAACTTCCACGTTTCTTAACCCATTCAAAATGTTGCAACATTAAGCATTCAGCTCATATTCACAAAGGATTGACAGTGTTTAATTTCCGCATCCCAGAAATGTTCTATTTTCCTGGAAATGTTCTGGCCCAGGAATTTCCATGTACATACTGTACAATGGCATTTACGAGTAAGTATGCTATTCTGTGACTACTCCATGTTACAGAATTGCTATTCCTATCAATTCAAGCAGTGTTTGCTGCAGGCAATCTTTCATTGCCTCTCACTGACCCATTCTTCTCACTTGCCACCATCAGCTGGGGATTGATTTCTTCTATATTCTCCAGCTACTGCTTTAATGCCCATGATGTATACTCATTTAGGCCAAGCCTCTGAGAAGTAGCTTTTGAATCTTCTCCTGGGGCAAGCCCAAATGACTTGGGCCTCACTAAGCAAAGGTTTTTGTCAGGCTATTTCTGGAAGCTTTGCAGGGAATGGTGGACAACAATTAGAATCTAAACAGGAACATTTTGCAGTAAAATACAAAGTGCACATCTAAGCTGACCTCTTTGAATGACTTGTTTTCCTGCAATGTTTGCAGTATAAAACAATTTAACTACAGGCTTAATGAATATGCAAGTACCTCTCACACGCTGGACTTGACAGGTTTTCTAGAAAACGACAATTCAAAATAAACAATATTTTTTGTATTTACAAGTTATTGATTATGTACTGTATTTATTTTGTATTTATTACTATAATAAACTTATTTTATTGTTGTTATTTAATTATAAGAAATGATGTATCAGCCTACTCCCACTTTCCAAAAACATGCATGTTTGGTTGATTGGAGACTCAAAATTGTTCATAGGTATGAATGTGAGTAAGTATGATTGTGGGCTCTAATTTCGCAGACCAGGTGCAGCCTGGCCTAAGTACCCGTCCGTCCCTCCTACCGGTGCAAATGGCAAGGAGGGAGGAGAGAAGGCGTANCTACCGGTGCAAATGGCAAGGAGGGAGGAGAGAAGGCGTAACTGGGTTTAACACATCTTCAACAAATCTTAACCAATTAAATGAGCTCCTCTCCTCACCTTCAAATACGCCGCTGGCGAAGCGCTTTGCAAAGTTTCATTGAATATGGACCAAGACAGCGGAAGACGGCCAAAGTTCTCCCAGACGTAGAGTGATGTTTTGGTCCGGGAGGTCCAAGCTTACAGTGGCCGAATATATGGTCACGCGAGCAGACCTCCACATCAGATCCACTGGCAACTGAGGAGGAGTAGGAGGTGGTGGCCAGAAGGAGACGGCACAACAGAGGCAAACGGGACAGTCAATATAAATGAAAATGTATGTGCTGATTCAGATAGTTACTTTAAACAGTGGTTGTAGTGATTATTAAATGCATTAAATTGTGCCTGACATTGTGTGAACCGGCCTGTGGGGTTTCGGTGACGTGTTCGCCAGTCAGCCAAATTACCACTAGACCGGCTGCGCTTCGCCTTATGCCGAGAGTAGAGCAGGTTGGAGCTGGCGAGCTTTCAGCACACCTTCGGCGAAGCTCTTTGGGACGAAATTGTCTCTGCGCCAGGCTGAATTAGTCGACACCTCCCCCTGCTGCGCTGCCACACCAAATTACCAAAATGGCTACGCACTGTGTTACGCTGGACGAAATTAACACTGCGCGGCCTGCGCCAGGTTGCGCCGTCCATGAAATTAGAGCCCTGTGTGTCTTTGTGTGCCCTCCAATCAGCTGGCGACCAGTCCAGGGTGTAAGCCGCCTCTTGTCCAAAATCCTATGGGATAGGCTCCAGCATACCCCTGCAACCCTAGTGAAGACAAGCAGCATAGAAAATGATAGAATTAATGTAGTTATTAAATTAATTCTTCCCAGCTGTTGGGACCACATTGCTATCGAAAAAGTAGTCCATTCCAAAGGTTTTGAAATTGTATTAAAAATAAGGGTATTATGGCCGCACGGTGGCTGAGTGGTTAGCACATTGGCCACACAGTCAGGAGATCTGGAAGACCTGGGTTCAAATCTCCGTTGGGCATCTCTGTGTGGAGTTTGCATGTTCTCCCCGTGCTTGCGTGGGTTTTCTCAGGGTACTCCGGTTTCCTCCCACATTCCAAAAACATGCATGTTAGGTTAATTGGTGACTCTAAATTGTCCATCGGTATGAATGTGAGTGTTACTGGTTGTTTGTCTATATGTGCCCTGTGATTGGCTGGCGACCAGTCCAGGGTGTACCCCGCCTCTCGCCCAAAGTCTGCTGGGATAGGCTCCAGCATCCCCATGACCCTAATGAGGATAAGCGGCATAGAAAATGGATGTGTGGATAAGGGTATTATCTTTGGTTAGAGCACTGTACTCTTAGCATCAATGAAGATTGCCAAGGAGCCCAGAATGAAAATACACAGACTTTATTTAGCAGTTGTCGCACCCCTCGAGAAAGTGAGAGGTATACTTGTGAAAGAGAGAGAGAACAACGCACCTCTTGTCCGAGTATTTTTCCATGAGCAAAATCAAAGTGTTACGCAACTCTGATTGTGCAACGTGAGTCTGTGTGTCAAGAAGGCCTTTTATGAGAAGCTAGAGGATTCCAAACCTGTATAATATCTAACAACATCAACTGAAGAGAAAAAGGCAGGGTTCTGGAGCGGAATGTAATCTAGTTGGCACGACCCCAGGATGCAGAGAGGAAAACCCGATTGCAGATACAATTTTTAATGACTTTTTAATGGCAAGTATCCAACATAGAGCAGTAACATAGACAATGCTGAACTAGACACCTGAACTATGTCAGTTGGTGATCTGAAATCAGAGGAGGACGTCAACACTTTTGGGGCACGTGCGTGTCAAAAGTACATTTTTATTTGCTTGCTGACTATTATTACATTTTAATGGGCGTATCAATTACTCATGTTAGTTTTTGTTTGGCGGGTAACCCATGCGTCTACTATTACAGATTTATTCTTATTGTCCGTCTGGTCTTGAAGACAATGTCAACCTTCAATGTGGTATTAAATGTTGCAAAGACATCAACAAGTCTGTCAGAACCTCTTATTTGTTGTAATTCAATATATTCTGTTGGGAAAGCAAAAAAAAAAACCAAACAAACAAAAAAAACAAAACCCCCAGATGACAGCATCTCTCCACAAGCGAAAAGTAGAAGTGGCAGCAGCACTGTGCTGACCAAGTTAAAATGAGTTTTGCCATGAGGACATGTCAGCCAAGACTCCTTTGAAGACGGAGAGCTGTGATTTAGTGGTGAACTTTCAAAGGACTGCAGCTCTTCCAGGAGGCGACGGTAATAAGGATGATATGAAGGAGCACTGCAGGGAGGAGCAGAGGCCACTGTCTGGCCAACGGACCTCTGTGCTCACCGTTATATGACAGAGGAGGAAATAGCATTACATATGTCCCCTGGAACAGCCACACTGTCAGTCGACATGGTCATACTTTTAGAAGATATTGCTAAAATTGTAGGATTAGTTGAGTTGTCTTCTGCTTTTTGAAAACGGAAAATTTGACTGCTGTGGAGTTTTTCTATGTTAATACAGGTTGGTCATAAAAAGGATAAAAGCATGATTTTTGTAAATAACTTTTTTTTTTTTGCATATGAAGGACATGCACGCTTTTGTTCCCCATGAAATGTTCTAATTCATTGTTGCTGAAGTCTGATCCCTTTCTGGATAGATTATCCTCCATCTTGGCAGTATTAATTAATTCAGGACAGCATAAAAATATATTTTACGCATTTGACTGGCTGTCCTCCAGCTGTTGCCGCAAAAAACCCAAAAATCCAAAAAAACAAAAAACATGCTGGCTTTTCCTCTCTATGAAAGGACTCATGCACACCCCCCACCCGTTCTGTACTGCAGCGCCTCCTGAGTGATATTTATGTGTCGAGTTAGCAAGAGTAACGACGTGACACTGACAGTCGTGGCGTATAATAAACGTTTCTGCAACATTTTACTATTGGCAAGATGCTGACAAACAGAAACTGACAGGCGCAAAGATCCATCTCGGTGTGCTCACTGCTCAGACAGTAGGCTGGGCTTGCACACTTTGAACTAAAACACTGATGAAATAATATACATTTATTTAGAATACAGCTCAATGGACAAACATGAATAGTCTTAATACCCTTCCTCCCCTGCCTACGTATCACCTCCTTATTGCTACATAGCAGTTACCATAGCAAAACAAATCAACCACAGCACTCTTGGAATGGTTCATTTTCTTTCAAGTCGCATTATGAACCCCATCCATCCATTTTCTATGCCGCTTATCCTCATTAGGGTCGCGGGGATGCTGGAGCCTATCCCAGCTGACTTCGGGCGGGAGGCGGGGTACACCCTGGACTGGTCTCCGGTCAATGCATTAAGAAACTTGGGAGATTATTATTAGTACATTGCATGAATGGAGCTTTTGTGACATGGCACTCGGGAACAAAAACCACTGTCTTGTGCGTGCATTCAATCCCCTCAATATGACTGCGGCCTTGGTTTCTGTAGAGCAGCTGCAGCTTTTGACATCTTCCGTCAGCATCGGCGTCAGTGATGTGCAGGACAAGAACATGCACGTGAAGTGTGAATGATGTTGGCCGTGAGTAATGCCATCAAACATCTGTCAACACCGCGACAACACAAAATCCACACATTCACACGTCTGAAGCTTTCTTTTAATAACACAATCATTACTTTCCATGCTAACTAATTATCACACCAATTATACAGGGGTGTAGGAGTTACGCCGCTACAAATTTTGGGGAAGGTAAGCCTAATTACTTTTGCCCAACACTGCTTGCAAGGCAAACCGCGACAGGGAACAAAAGATTGCTCTTTGATTTGTTCCAAATCAGAAAAGACTCTCAGGCTTTCCTGGTCTGACAAGGAGTGAAAACCAGACGAAAAAGAAAGAAAATACTTTGGCAGCAGGGGAAATTTTTGTTCACTCAGGTCTTGTCCCAGGGTACAAGACAAACCCATCTCACATTTGCAACGAATGACTGTTCAAGGCTAAAAACAAACCTTTCAACTGAACTTCCTTCCTCTAAACATCTAAATCCTTCAATAATAAAGATAGAGCTGCAAGGCATTTGTTGTCCTCAAAGCCCTGCGTCGCCCTGAGCCTCTTCCCAGCATCACAACTCAATCTCTGCTTTAAGCACGAGACATTTTGACTGCTCCCAAAACCTGAAGCAAAGCTGATCCCAAAGGAGTTTGATTTTGAAATATGTATGCAGGCAGAATGCATTTTTCCTTGCTGAGCGGCAATGGTTAATGTAGGACACATCCATTTGCTGAACTTATCACGTATTCTTCTGTACTATGGAATTGGAACTTGTTTTCTTATTAAAGCGCTCTTGACACTCTTCAGAGAAACCAACACCACAGAACATCTGTGCGGAAAACCAGGGAACCACGGAAACCCACTGCTGTTGTAGTACTGTCACATTGTCTTGGAACCTGGTCCCCACACTTACAGAGGGCAAAATTAGTATTTGAGCTGCCGCTTTACCCTCTTACAACAATAACAGTGCAGATTTTTAGAGTATATGTTTTAGTAGTTGGTGTAGAACAGGGGTCTCAAACTTAACTTACCTGGGGGCCAATGGAGGCAGAGTCTGGCTGAGGCTGGGCCGCAGCCTCGGTGCACAAGCACGCGCTGGCAATTTAAGTTAAACATTTTTTGAAATCCAATTTCCTCAAATGTCAATTTTTTATTTTTTAACAGAAAAAAAGATAAACAAGGACACTGGTGTAAAGAAGTTGTGTGCAAAACTAGTAACAATGATTGTTTTTTCACTCATTGACAAATGTTTCTCTGCTTGTATCAAGCGTGGTCGATGTCACGCCCCTGGGAGCCATATACCCCACCGTGATTGGTAGGTTCGTCAGCTCCGCATGCAACTCTGTAAAAAGTGCAATTCATATAAAACTCAAGGGCCACACTAACATTAAACTTTCATATTAAGGTGGGGGGCCACAAAATATCATCTCGCCCCAAATGGCCCGCGAGCCGCATTTTTGAGACACCTGTTGTAGAAGGTCTTGTTGGCAAGCACAGATGGTAATGTTTTAATTAAATTTGAACATGCATGTAAATGACATTGGAATACATCACTTGATACAACGGACAGTTCCACGTGTCCAAAAGGAGTAGGAAGAAGCAAAGCTTATTTCATCCTACCCCCGTAGGCTCTCCCCTATTTCAAAGTATTTGTACACTTCCTGCACTTACTAAGTATGAATGCATAAGTAAGGTCATGTGACAGTGTGTTGAATAGTAGTCCTTATCTCATATAACTTATATTGCAGTCCTGATGAATGATACTCATAATAAATAATAATGCTGCTGAGTGGCATATAAACAATCATAACAAAACATTTTGTAGTACAGACAAAGTTCTCAATAGGATGAAAAGTTGCTAGTACAAGTATAAGGTGATAGTAACAAACAAAGCATTGGCAGTCAACAGAATGAAGTAGTATGGCCTTGGATGTACACAATATTTCCTTCTATTTTGTAAACATCAGCCATTTGTAATGTTTCATTGTAGAGCATTGTTTTACTTCTTTACTTCATCCGTTCCATAGTTTGATTCCACACACCGAAGTACTAAAAGTTTTTGGTGTTGTTCTTGCATGTTTGTGTTTTAAGTTTAGTTTATTCCTAAGATCATATTTCTCCTCTCTTGTTGAGAAAAATTGTATAACATTCTTTGGGAACTTGCTTTATGCATCATTTTAGCACTTTGAAGGTTTACCAGATCAGCAAATTTTAATAATTGAGATTTTTGTATGTTCTTAATGCGGCGCATTATGGATTATCCTAACTGATCTTTTTTGCAGTACATCAAGCGAGTGAAGTGTACTTTTGTAGTTATTCCCCATATCTCCACACACTACGTTAGATATGGTAACACCAGAGAACAATAGACAGTTTGGAGTGATTTTGGATCCAGGACAAATTATATTTTATTCAGTATTGAAGTATTTCTTGATACTTTATGTTGTATGTTTTTGATGTGAGGTTTCCAACTCACTCTGTCATCAATTATGACGACCAAAAATAAATTCACCCTTTCAATTTCCTAACCATCAATTTGTATTTCCTCACAAGCATCTCTTCTGCTATCACCAAATAGCATCATTTTCCTTTTACTTACACTCAAGGATAAGGTCAGATGTTTCTTGTAGTTGCTCACCAGGGTTGCACACATCTCAGGATGGTCTCGTAGTTCATTCCATTCTTGTGCAGGTCCACAATCATGTCAATGGTCTCATAGTCCTGTCCAGTCTTGTGCAGGTCTGCAATCTTGAGCCCAGCTCTTTGAGTGTTTGTGTGGCACGTGTCCACATGGACTCTTCTAAGTGTGGGACACTACTGACTGATGGGGAGCAATGTTAGTAGCACCATCACGGCAAATGCCAGCGAGAAGGCTGAGCTGGAAGAGCCTCCCATCTCACGACGCTCTCTTGTTTGGGAACACTTTGGCTCCCCTGTTAAAATTAGGGAAGGACAAAGGCAAGCGGATAAATCCTAACATGTTAGCGCACTTAAAAGGGTATCATCTGGCAGTGAATGTTAGACGAAAGAAAAGCAGCTTAGTGCAAACACCGACAGCTTCCGCTCACTACCCCTGTTGCTACTGAGCGGCTTTTCTCTCCTGCTGGAGATTTTGAACCTGCAACCTCCGTACACTCTGCTTTCTGCACTGCGTGTGGACACACTCTTTTGTTTAGCCAAAAGTAGTAGTAGTTTAAATAATTTGTCATATTCAGGCCATTGCTGCTAAGTGTTCAAAGTTTACACTTTTAACTTGTTAATTTTTTATTTTATATACTGTATTTTTAATGTGCATTATTTATTATTATTATTTATTGTGTATATATATTTTTTAAGTCTGAGTTATTTGAAATATCACCGAAAAAGTCCCTTTTTTTATTTAAAGATATATTGGTTACATTTTTTTTAAATTAAAGATTTTTAAGTCATTTTAATGTACGGTTACACCCCTGCTAGTCTTAATGCTTGCTGGCTGGCAGGAGAGCTAATACTTTCAAATACGTTTGCCATAAGTTCACTTTCGGTCAAGTACAACCTCGATTTTGCAATTGTATCATTTGCCTTTTTTCCATGTACAGAGTCATTGTAATAATTGGTCACAACGTTATATGAACTGGTTTTAGTACAAGATTTAGGACTGGTGTACTTATTCTCAGCATGAACTTCCAGCCAAATCCAAATCAGCAGCACAAGAAAGGAAAGCAATCATCTTTAAGTTTATGAGTTGTGAGTTTCATCTCCATCACGGTCCTCAATGGTGCCTGCAGAAAAGAAGCAAGGCAACCCAAATGGAGTTTTAATGTTTGTGCTATAATTAGATTAAATCAAGTCGAAGTGTAGCGTCTTGCCTTAGGTGACTCGTTAATGTGTGCAGAATTATATTTTAGAGCAATTACCAGCTCTGCCTTTTAATCTGGAGCAGGATTTGCATAATGCTCTCTTTTTAAATATGTATATTAATGAATATCGTATGACTACAGAGGAAAGTGCATTAGTATACATTTAGCCGTCACCCACAGGCCCCGCTCTCCTGCCATCAGTACCACACACACACACACACACACACGCACACACACACACATGCATACATAAGAGTTTTACTCATCTCTTGTCCTTTGTCTTCACAGTTACCAGAATAATGGCGCCCAATTAATGTGAAGGCAACTGCTCTATTTTCAACAAAAAATGTGTGGGTGGGGGTCTGACTTGTGGCCCACAGTTGTTTTTTAAATTTGGCTGAGGGCGAGTGGGCCAGAAGTGAATGAATATGATGCATAACTGGGATTTGGAGCATAGAAAACATGTTTAACCTTCTAAATACATTTTTAACATTATGAGAGCCCTCTAGACACGAAATAACACCCCTATAGTCAGCTTTAAGATCAAAATATCAAATATAGTAAACACGATAAGAGAAAATAAGACATCTGAACGTTCAGGGAGTATGTTCAATATTAGTGTAAACCTGCCAATATTTCCAAATGGATTATACTCAACATGCCATTTGACTCTTGAATACTCTTCACAGCTCTCCATTTCGGTGCATTTTCCTGGTTTCAGTTTCAAATCCACTTTGTACAGTACAGGTAAATAAATGGATATTACCAGTTATCAATAGTATTTCAAATGGGGGGGCACGTGACATGAAATAGCTGAGAACCACTGCGTTAATGCAACATTACTGACCCCTGTCACCAGTGAAGGCCACCGCATATCACCAGCACGTCTTTGCATGCCTTATTTTTGTATCTCAGTTCGTTTGGCAATTTTGTATGTAAAATGCTTAAGTTGCTTAAGTAGGCATATTTTTGACTAATAATAGGCCATATTCAGCCTCAAAACCATGATTTATCAATTGATGTATGCGTTGAGAAATATGCACAGTATGAAAAGCATGTGTTTAAAAAAAAAAAAGATATCAACAAGCAAATTGGAGCTAAAATACTGACACTGAAAGCCTTGTGTGCATTGTTGAGGAACGGGAGTAAAAAAAATGTAAAAATGATGAAAAAATCCAATTAAAATTTCATAAAAGCGAAAATATAGAAATGCATTGTTAATAAAAAGGAGTGAGTGAAAGCATAACATATATCAACAAACACTGAAGATCAATATATAAACAATGTGGAGTGAATAGCACAGGTAATGGGTAAATTCTTTACATCAACTGAGCAAGAGCTTCTTGC
This sequence comes from Oostethus manadensis, assembly GCA_024372805.1. Classification (NCBI taxonomy): domain Eukaryota; kingdom Metazoa; phylum Chordata; class Actinopteri; order Syngnathiformes; family Syngnathidae; genus Oostethus; species Oostethus manadensis. Next base: position 368,653 of record QODF01000296.1, read on the forward strand.
AAGCAATCAGTTACATTCCGTGTGTTTGGACATGCAGTCTGCCAGTGCAGCTGTGCAAACATTTCAAATAAAAAAGAGCCAATATTTTTCTCACGTGTGTGTTAGTGCGGATGTTAGTCGCATTCTAATAAGTGTGTCGTTTTTGTGTGGCTGACAATGCATGTGAGGTTTTATTGGCTGTTAGGTCCAAGCGGTGGCTCAGTGTTTATGTTTGTCTTGAGTACCTCCCTCTGTTGTTGTTGTTGCCTGTCCTGCCAAATTCAACAGCGACCCCGGTGTCCATGCGTCACCGCTGACCTGCGTCCCCCCCCAGGCCTCCAACTTCCTCAAAGCGGAGACTTTCATTCCCAGGACAGCTCGGCAGCCAACAGGTTGCCAGCACCTGCAAAGGCAGCTGGCTGTCCGGGCTGCCATCTGCCAGACGGTCCACACGCAGGCCTGAGACAACACCGCTGTTGATCAGGCAGCTTAGAAAGCATATTAGTTCTACAGCCTTCAGAGCACCTTTTTGTGTGTAAACAAGCAATATATTGCATGAAGTGGTACCTTTCTATTCTCACTTGGCTCAAGGGTTGAGAAAAAAAAAGAGTCAAGATATACTAGTGGCATGATCAAATTGTTAACACGATCTCCTTTACTGGAATTAGGACACAAATGTGTAAAAAAAAGACATCTGAAATTTGCACAATTTGGATGGTGGCATCTCAACCTGACAGGAGGAAAGCACCAAACCTGTGCGGAATCATGGGCACAATGGCACTGGCAGACTGATCGCCAGTCCCGTGTGGACAAACAACCATTCACACCGATGGACAATTTAGAGTGGCCAATTAACCGAACGTGCATGTTTTGGGAATGCGGGAGGAAACCGGAGTGCACCTGGAGAAAAGCCACACATTGGGAGCGCATGCAAACTCCACACAGATGCCAAGTGGAGATGCCTGACCGTGAGGCCAACACCACCGTGCGGCCTGATAACAACTAATAAAACGTGTCTTGAGATACACGTATGACTTTTTTTAGCCTTTTGTTTTGAATTGATTTGATCAAAGAAATAAAAGGCTTAGTATCCAAGTGGGAGTGATACTTTTGCAATGCACTGTATCCTGCATTCTATGGGCTCTGACAGAAAGACTATTATAAATATACTGTATATATATATAATGTATAAATGTGTACTATAAGTTTTCTCCTGCTGTGCAAATGGCAAAACAAAACACCAGTTCTCCAAGCTGCCAGTCAGCAGACATGTCATTAACCTACAGAGGACACAGGAAATGAATCTTCCCCAGTCGTTTGGGAGGAACTAATGACCAAAGGTTGCCGTTAGCCAAATGAGCATTATGCCAACTTTATTCACTGCGTGTAAGGGTGCCAATCAAAAGTAGGCAATTCAAATAGAACTGCATGTTTTGCACTGTTTACTGTATTTGCAATGACAGGCGTCTCTCAAACGGCAACCTGTTGTACATCAAGGTCTTTTTTATTAGACGCCGTAATGTTCCTCGTGTTTTATTATCTTTTAAAAGCCTCACTAGTGCTATCCTGTTTCATTCAGCCCAATCTCCCATCCCCTGCGAATTCTCTTGTGTGCCACCAAAAGAAAACACACAAAACATGGATTTCTTCCGCCTTTCCTTAACCTTGACGGGTTAATGCGTGCTTATGGCGAGTACGGAGACATTTTTGCAAAGATAAGTAATACAGTACTGCTGCTACGTGCCATTCGGTCCTTGTTCTATCGAAGCAGGAGTCTGGTTCGCATTGCCAGCAGTAAGTCGAGCTTGTTTCCGGTGAACGTTGGCCTCCGCCAAGGCTGCCCTTTGTCACCGATTCTGTTCATAATCTTCATGGACAGAATTTCTAGGCGCAGTCAAGGCGTTGAGGGAGTCCAGCTTGGTGACCTTAGGATCTCATCTCTGCTATTTGCAGACAATGTGGTCCTTATGGTCTCATAAGACTGTGACCTTCAGCGTTTACTGGAGCGGTTTGCAGCTGAGTGTGAAGCTTCTGGGATGAGACTCAGCACCTCCACATCCGAGGCCATGATTCTCAGTCGGAAACGGGTGGACTGTACCCTCTGGGTTAGGAGGGAGGTCTTGAGTTCAAGTATCTCGGTGTCTTGTTCACGAGTGAGGGAAGGTTGGAGCGTGAGATCGACAGACGGATCGGTGCAGCATCTGCAGTAATGCGGTCGCTGTACCGGACCGTCGTGGTGAAGAGAGAGCTGAGCCGGAAGGCAAAGCTCTCTGTTTACCGATCGATCTACGTTCCCACCCTCACCTATGGTCATGAGTTATGGGTCATGACCGAAAGAATGAGATCGCGGATACAAGCGGTGGAAATGAGTTTCCTCCGTAGGGTGGCTGGACTCACCCTAAGAGATAGGGTGAGGAGCTCGGCCATCCGGGAGGAGCTCAGAGTAGAGCCGCTGCTCCTTCACATCGAGAGGAGCCAGTTGAGGTGGCTCGGGCATCTAGTCCGGATGCCTCCCGGGCGCCTCCCTGGTGAGGTGTTTCGGGCATGCCCAGTCGGGAGAAGGCCCCCGGGAAGACCTAGGACACGCTGGAGGGACTATGTCTCACAGCTGGCCTGGGAACGCCTTGGTGTCCTCCCGATGGAGCTGGAGGAGGTCGCCGGGGACCGGGAAGTCTGGATTTCCCTACTGAAGTTGCTGCCCCCGCGACCCGGACCCGGATAAGCGGAGGAAAATGGATGGATGGATGGAGTACTGCTGCTGCGAAAGGCCACTGATAAAAACCGCAGCCAATGCATACATTTCAATGCATCAGTTTATTGATTTAACATTTAATCACATGTTCTTGTTAGCCCACAGGTGACAAAGTGGTGGAATTATACGAGTAATCTAATCTCATGTTCATTTGCATGCACTCCCACGCATAAAACACACACAGAGGAAGCTGGTGAAAATGAAATATAAAACTGTGATTCCAACGGGTGTGCTATATTTTTCTTGTTAGGCCGGGACAAATGGTAATACAGTAATCCCTCGTTGTTCACCGTTAATTGGTTCCTGCGACGTAGCATTCCTTATTTATAAATCAAACATTTTCCTAGTTTACATCCTTCTAAATACACTTTTTAACATGAGAGCCCTTGAGACTTGAAATAACACCCCTATAGTCACCTTTACACTTACAATTACAATTACTTTCAAGTTATTTTGGACTGAAGCCAGATGTCATTAGAAAAGGCTGTAATGGATGTTTACCAGCTCAAATCAAGTAGATTTCCCTGAGTTTTATTTCATACTTCAACTATTTAAAGGAGCTTGTCGAGTTAAGTTGATAACCTTGAATTAAAGAGCGGTAGCATCAAATTACTATTCTAGGCTGATCATCATTGTAACAACAATAGTTGTTACATTTCAGTGGTCTCTCCAGTCTTTCATTTTAAAATCATTTGAGTGGTCATTACAACGACATTACATTACAATGGCTGGTACCTCATGAAGCAAAGTTCTTTTTCCAGGATTTGGCCTATCATCCACTCAAGCCCACAGACACAGTATAAGGCACTAAAAACAAAGGTTTTCAAAACCTCCAGGCAAAGTGTAAACTTGGTTACATACAGTATTTGGGTCCGGTTATGTGTATGGGTATGAACGCAAGTAACACGAGTTTTACGTTTCCAAACGTGACTGCCTGCGATGTCAAACACGCGACCTGCATTCACATCAGAAACAACAAGGACGCCCTCAGAACTGACAATATTTTCTTGCGCCTTGTTGACTTGGTTTTGTAAAACAACTGTAGCGGCGAGCGGTCAGGAAAGCATCTTTACGAGTTTTGGATTTCAACAGACAATAATCGACGCACAGTCGCAAAGTCCCGTCCTCTTTACAAACTAGTACAATAGGCGAGGGGTAAGGACTGGACCCTGCGCCTGGAGCCGCTGGTTAATATGCTACCTAATAACACTACGTCGTATTCAGATGGTGGGATTCGACGGTGGCACTGTCAAACATGTTTATCGTCGAGGTTTAAGGTTGGTGCAGCCCAAGTCTTGCTCGTGCGCCGCAAAAACAGACAGGTGTTTCCCAAGCAAAGACCTAGCGGCATCACGCTCTTCCAAGGCCAAGTGTGAAAGGTCAATTCCTTCGATTTGATCTTGGACTGAAGAATGTACTGCCTTTGCAGTAACCTGGGCAGAGACAGATGACACTTCAGCCTCTCCTGGAGATAAGCTAACAACGCGTACATTGTCCAGTGTGCCAATAACTGCAGAGTCAGGGGGGGCATCCATCGGTTTCAGGTTCCGGTTCCGGTTGAGTGAATGCCGGTGTGATTTGCAGCCACTACTCACTGAACAATAAACTGATTCACCTCCAAGGAATTTTTGCCCTGTTTAGAATGTCTTGGTCCTAAACAAAATATTAAATTTCCCCACACTTTGGACTTAGTATGCTGCTCTGGTGTAATTCCATCTGAATCTAAACCTCTCAAACTCCCATTCACAAACCATTTTCTTCAATATCAGCCTGTCCCTATCCAAACGTATCCTTCCTCGCACTATATCTTTTTGCAAAAGTAAGGACATTAACGTCAACAGTCTCTCATGTGACATTAACAACCTTCCCAGTACCAATCCCAATATCCCTCCCGATGACCTGGTCTCTCTTTACAACAAAAAACTTCATACACATCTGAACACTCAAGCTCCATTAAAAACTCGACCAATCCAATAATATATATAAACAATTTCAGTTTGGTTTCCGCACACTCCACAGCACAGAAACTGCACTCCTCAAAATTACAAACGACCTCCTCATCGCCTCTGACTCCGGTTTATTATCCATCCTCATCCTCCTTGATCTCACTGCAGCTTCTGACACCATCTGCCACAGCATCCCCATCCCCAGACTTACATCCATTGGCATATCTCACACTTCACTCTCCTGGTTCACTTATCTCTCTGGTCGCTCTTAGTACATTCAACAGAAATCACACACATTCAACACCTTTCCTGTCTCTGCTGGTGTGCCCCAGGGTTCTGTCCTGGGTCCTCTCCTTTTCATCATCCAGATTCTTCCACTTGGTTTTCTCTTCCGAAAGCACAATATTCACTTTCACTGCTATGCGGATGACACCCAGCTCTACATTTCCACTAAACCCACCTCATCACTTCCTCCATCTTCCCTTCCCTCTACCTCTGTCTACAGGAAATACATTCCTGGTTCTCATCCAATTTCCTCAGCATGAACAGCTCTAAAACTGAAGTCCTCCTAGTTTGAACTATCTCCAAGTTTAGCAGCTTTGTCATCTCCAAAAACAACTCCAATATCCATCCTTCCTCTCAGGTTAGGAGTCTGGGTGTCATCCTCGATAGCACACTTCCTTTTACTCTCACATCAACAACATCACCCATTCTGCCTACTTTCACCTCCGTTGTATTTCTCGTCTTCATTCCTCACTCACTCCTTACACCACTGCAATACTTGTTCACAGTCTTGTCACTTCCTGCCTGGACTATTGCAACTCTCTCCTCTACGGTCTCCCAAACAAATCCCTCCAGAAACTGCAGCTCCTTCAAAACTCTGCAACCCGGATCATCACCAGAACACCTTCCACTGGCTCCCCATAAAACAAAGCATCAATTTCAAAATTCTCATTACCACCTTCAAAGCTCTCCATAACCTGGCTCCACAGTACATCTCGAGCCTTCTCCACGTCTTACCTCCGTCTCTACGTCCTTACTCTTCTCTCCAGCTGGTTGTCCCCTCTGCCCGTCTCGTCACTATGGGTGGCAGAGCCTTCAGTTGTTCTGCTCCCCAGCTCTGGGACTCTCTCCCACCTGAACTCCACAACATTGATTTGCTTCCACTGTTTAAATCCAGACACAAAACTCACATGTTCAGACAATCTTACACCACATAGTCACTCCCACACCATCCTGCAGTTTCGTGTTGTGCTTTATCTGTTGTTTTTAATGTTTTTAACTTATTGCTCTGTACGGTGCCGTTGGGTGTCATAAAAGGCGCTTACAAATAAAATGTATTATTATTATTATTATTATGATTATTACTATTTCTCCTAGAGAAACTGCCTTCCATTTTGGATGAAGGTGTATTTGTTTCTCATTTGTTTTGGACTACTCTTTCTCTCCACATCCAAATCCAGTTGCCAGTACATACCCGTGTGATGATCTATTTGGGCAGCTGTGGCTCACGAAGTACAGAAGGTCGTCCAGAAACTGGAATGTTCAATCCCCGCTCCCTCCACCCAGTCACTGTTGTTGTGACCCTGGGCAAGACACTTCACCCATCTTGCCTCCAGTGCTGCCCACACTGGTGTATGAATGTGAATGAATGTTTGGTGGTGGTCTGAGAGACGGTAGGGGCAAATTGACAGCCACATGTCTACCAGACTACCCCAGGGCAGTTACCACTACCAGTATGTGACTGAGGAGTGCAATTATTAAAATTGTTACTACAGTATAAATTATGATTATATTATTAGTTCTTTTCGGCTCTAGTGATGTTAGATTGACTTGTGACTTTACGAGACGTACCAAAGGGCTGCACGGTGGATGAGTGGGTAGCGTGTTGGCCTCACAGTCAGGAGATCAGGTTTGGAATCTCCATTGGGCATCTCTGTGTGGAGTTTGTGTGGGTTTTCTCCGGGTACTCCGGCTTCCTCCCATATTCCAAAAAGATGCATGTTAGCCTAATTGCTGACTCTAAATTGTCCATGAAACTGTGAATGTTTGTTTGTCTGCCCTGCGATTGGCTGGCGACCAGTCCAGGGTGTACCCCGCCTCCCGCCCAAAGTCAGCTGGGATAGGCTCCAGCAAACCCGCGACCCTAATGAGGATAAGCGGCATAGAATATGAATGGATGGAAGTCGTACAAAAACTTGGTTTGTGTTTGATTTACGGTGCAGGACAGGCTTGAGAATATGATTTCCATCAGTCTTTCTTGCCATTCTGGTATTGTGAATTTTGTGTGAAGTTGGATTTGTGCAAGCTGCACATATTCCTCAGTTGGTTTGCTATAGGTTTTGTCATCTTGGTTTGGGAGAACAAAGATTGCATTTGATGTTATAGCTCTGGTGTACACTTTCCTGTGGGCTCTCGGATTTTTCTGCGCTCAAGTGTTGACCTCATCAAACCGCATCTGAAGCATGTAAACAACCGCGTCTGGCTTGTAACAAGCCAGCCCTCTCTGCAACCTGTGGCGATTGCTCTAAGACTGCACTAAAATGTTAAAAAAGGTTGTGAGATATGTACTGCTCTGTTTCAGTCATTTCATTGACTAAATCTGCGCTAGAATAACTTCATCCTTCATTCAGAATCCGCTACTTATCACAGGTAACTAACACCACGTCCTTCTCATTATCCCCGCAGCGCCACACACAGTCGGACTGAGTGATGGGGAAATGTAGAGCGGGTTTTTCCACTGCACGGAACTGGACGATCATTGGATAAATGCTGGGCTTTGTCATTCCCATCGGACGTTCAACGTCTCTGGGGGTCTATAGAGCAGTGGGCTGGGCCGGACGCTCAGCTTCTGCATGATGATCTGTCTGGGGCAGAATCATTTTTTGATTGACAGTAAAATGAGCGAATCAGCAATCTTGAAGTAGTCCACCGTAGCAAATTTTCATTCTGTTGTTCCGAACAGATCTGCAGACTTTCCCGTTCCCCAGCGACTCGGTCTTTGTCAAAAACTAGGGAAAGAGGGTAGAATTATGTGTAAATAAATAAACACTTTTATCATGTAGGCCGGAAAAAATGAGCTTCCCCTCCTTGAATGACCAACAATGGACAACACTGCTAAATACCATGTATGTGGTTCGAAAGTATTTCCAAATGTCTTCTTTGGATATGAAACTTGCAATATGCAATGACTGCAAAGTGTTGGTTATGGGAGGTGGAACCAGGACTTCTTCCTTCAGTACTTCCAGTTGTCAAACAGTTCATGGCTGCAGCCTCGTCATTACTTTGTCAATGCATATTTGTGTGCACAGAAATAGTTTCAAATGTGAGTGAGGTAGTGAATTAAGTTTTTTTTACACCGGAGAAGGGAAAATGTGCTTGTAAATGTACTTTGACAATACCCGTGTTTGCGTGGGCGTGGCCTAACACTCCGCTAAACCCCAGTGGCGGACGTCCCACACGAGGCACACACAAACTGCCAATAATAAGACCAATAATATGTACGCTTGGATAAAATTCTCATATTTAATAATAATAATAGGCCACATTCAGCCCACAAAACAGCAATCATTTACAGTATTTCAAAAAATAACAAATAATACATTTTCTGTGGTCACACACATTTCCGTGTGGTCACGAAAGTAAAGATTGCTGCAGCGTGTACGCTCCTTAAAGCATTTGTGGCAATTTCCAGGATTTTGAGCCACAGGGGTCAACCGTTGCTTAACCAAATGACTAAAATCAAGAGCAAACGGCAAACAATTTGGCTTTGTTGTCAGTTGTTGGACAGCTGGGACAGGACGTGGTGGGACATTTCACTGACACTTTTAACAATACTTTTCGGATGAGAAGAACGTTCATCAGGGAATTCCTTTAGGCAAGCCTTGTCCGTAAAGCAGGACTTTCAGTGATGCACATCTCAGATAAATGCAAACTTACCATTGAGAAGGCAGCAGATGGGATTTATATCTACATACAAACGAGGACTGAGTCGTATTTGAAAATACAGAATTGTTCTATTCACCCTGGTATGAAACCATCAGATACATTTCAGCAAAGATATTATGCCTACAAAACAGTAGACACAAACCGTATATTATTATTATTATTATGATTATTTCAGCAGGAGATTACAACTTGGCCATTTTTTATGCTTCTCTTTTCTTGGGTCTATTTTGGGATACTTTTGTTGTGAAACATCAGCAAGATGTTGTTTGTGGTAACGCTGGGATGTGTTTGTGAGTTCACCAATTTTTGATTTTTTTCTCAGTGCAAAAAGTTTTCCTTTTCCAGTTTCCCTTCTGTGACATGATCTCCCGGAGTGTCGTGAGTGTGGTGTGTGTGTGTGTGTGTGTGTGTGTGCGTGTGTGTGTGTGTGAGACCGCTCATAGACAGACGTCCCTCCCCACTCCATCTGGGAGGAAAAATATTGTGTTCTAAACAGAATATTTAAAGGCATTGTTGCTCACCAAGACCAGTGCGTGTGAGGCATTCCAGTCTACATCAAAGTTTCACACACTCATTCCCAGCATCCCAGCATCCCAGCAACTTCGAAGGTTAATAATTTAATGAAGTTGGAGAGCCCATTAAGGTTGTAATCATTTTTAAGTACCACACATATTGCATTACAGTGATGGCTGAGTTAGGGGGCGGGAATTAATGCGAGTAATGTTGTACTACGAGAAGTGTATGCAAAATATATGTATTATTAAATCACGCTGTTTCATGGTTGTGTACTGTTTAAATACATGTTCTCTAAAATAAGCATTTCCAAGCATACACATTACGAAATGAGCTAAAATATAAATATAAGATGTTCAGAAAGACACATTCAAAGAAATGTTGTCACACGTGGTGGTCTACACTGGTCGCCTGGTGTCAGTAATGTCACATTGATGACACAACAGCAGGGCCGCACGGTGGATGAATGGGTAGCATGTTGGCCTCACAGTCAGGAGGTTCTGGGTTAGAATCTCCGTTTGGCATCTCTGTGTGGAGTTTGCATGTTCTCCCCGTGCGTGTGTGGTTTTTCTCCGGGTACTCCGGTTTCCTCCCACATTCCAAAAACATGCATGTTAGCTTCATTGGGCACTCTAAATTGCCCATAGGTATGAATGTGAGTGTGAATGTTTGTTTGTCTATATGTGCCCTGCAATTGACTGGCGACCAGTCCAGGGTGTACCCCGCCTCTCGCCCAATGTCAGCTGGTATAGGCTCCAGCATACCCGCGACCCTAATGAGGATAAAAGGTATAGAAAATGAACGAATGAATGAATGTCCTAATGCAAACATTTGTGAGATTAACAAAGTCTTATCTCTTATTTTCTCTTAATACTACTATATTAAGGTAGTACGAGTGTAAAGGGGACTATAGGGGTGTTATTTCATGTATAAAGGGCTCTAATAATGTAACACATTTAAACGGTCGCTTGGCCAGGCTTTAACTTGGAAAATATTGAATTTATGAATAGTGATTCCTACTTTGTGGAAATTCACTTATCACGGTCGGGTCTGGAACCCATTAGCTGTTAGAAATGAAGGATGATTGAGCGGGAAATGTTTTGGAGTGGTTGTCATGTGACTATCCCAGGAAATGACAGTGTGTCAGGTACGTTAGCTTTTTTTTGTCACAAAAGCTCCTTTGAAATCCTTTCACAATTGTAATGCTTGACTAGGTTGTCAAATATGACAATTCAGCGCATCTTGCTACAGTTCTTCCATGGATGCATTGAAAACAAGCTGGCAAAAGGCCGTTATTTGTCACAAAAGACAAAATGCCAAAAAGACACTCAATATACGTCACTGTTGAAATGATTTTCAGTCAATTTTACAGTGCAGGCCAAAAGTTTGGATGCACAACTGATGGCCCCAACCCATTAATGAGGCAGGAAACCCACTAAGTAACCCTGGCAAGGCTCACGAGTGAAAAGAAAAGCATTCACCTCATCAAGCTCAATGAGAGAACACATTGAGGGTTTGCAGGGCAATAAAAAAAAATCATCAAATATATGTCTAAAATATAGGACATACAGTATTTACAATGTAAACGCTCATAAAAATAAAGACAATGCATTGTACTGTATGTTCTTTACTTTCATTCGAAATACATTTGTATGTATTCATCATTTGACTTGTACAAATCCAAGGCCCCCATTCCAGCATCCGGACAAAGATGTTTCCTACATTTCATTGATGCAACACATAATATCCGCTTTTCATCGAGCCCCCATCAGATTCACACCCTCCGTTTTAATGATCTTACTTGATCCTGAATATGTCACCCCTGTGCTTCCTCCACTGTCACTGCAGGTTTGATAAGTTTATGCGCTGACATTTGCATTGGGGAAGCAGTTCCTTCAATAACCGGTCCCTCTCGGATTGAAACGCTACACGTCAATGGCTTTATTCCGTTCGATTACAAATTAAAGCATCTAAAGTCAAGTAGCTTGACGTTATAAAAGTCTTTTCAGGGCCCAGTGACAACAGCATGAGACTGAAGTGAGCATAAAGGGAAGCGTTTCACACCAACACAAACAGAAAAGAGGAGGCTGCCTACTAGATGATGTTTTGCCAGGTAAAACGGGACAGCTTTGGATAGCCGTGCGACATGGAAAGTATCATTTCTGTGTGATATGCCAGTGGAATTCCTTGATTATCATCACATAACATATGCATGGTTGTGAATATGTAAAACGAGAGAAATGGGCCAGTTGCAATGAGGCCATTTCATTTCTGTTGTCTGCACGTCTTTGTGATTTGCCACCAAAATGCTTTAGATTATCATCACATTAAGTATGCATGCGCGTGAGCGTGTGTGAGAAGAGAAATTGGCCGGCTGGAATGAGGCAAACTAGGTCGAGACAGAAAAGTGGGCAAATCCGAGAAATAATGCAGCAAAGACTCCAAATCGATGGCATGTTCATGGGTTGTGAAAATGAAAAATACATAAAAAGCAAATGAAATGCTCTGTTTTGTATTTTCTTATAACAAGCCAGAGATATTCTGAGCAACATCCTTTCATCAATTTTCTATGCCGCCGATCCTCATTAGGATGACGGGTATGCTGACTCTTGGGCGAGAGGCGGGGTACACCCTGGACTGGTCGCCGGTCAATCACAGGGCAGACAAAATGGAATTCACACTAATGGACAATTTAGAGTCGCCAATTAAGCTAACATGCATGTTTTTGCCACAGGTGCAGACGCGGTTGTTTACATGCTTCAGATGCGGTGTGATGAGGTCAACACTTGAGCGTAGAAAAATCCGAGAGCCCATAGGCCTATATACACATTGAAAATAAAATCATTTTCTTTAAACAGATCTCTAAAAACCCTGATACCAATACCTACCGATATTACCTTTTTATGCCAGTATCGAGACGATAATAACAATAATAATAACTTATTACTGTGCCTGAAAATTCAAATCTGCAATAAAAGCCTGCACTTCCGGCGATCCAGTCTGTTCATCCAGTCTCTAAGCCAGTGTTACTAGTTCCACTTAGCGACCAATGAAGAAAACCACATTTTGTCAACATCTCTGAATGCCTCATACATTCCTGATCAAAATTTGAAGACCAGTTGAAAAATTGCCAGAATTGACATTTTGCACTGTTGGATCTTAGGGAGGTTCTAAGTAGAGCTTCAAATTGCACAAAGAAGAAAGGGGAGTGGGTCAAAAACAATAGTAAAGAATTTATTGCAAACAACCATTAAATTGTAATAGGCTCTTTATCAGCTGATCTAGCTTAAAAATATTGACCAAAATGTCCATTTTATTCTTTTATTCTTTTATTATCACTACTAAGCGGTTGGCGTGAGTTGTGGCCAACAGCAGCTCCTGGGTGAACATTCAATGCATGTGTTCTCTGCTTATCCATAAAAGGACTTAAGTGCACCGGGAGTCTTTCCTTAACAACAAAGAGAAATATGGGAATCTTAGCCTTGAATCTGTTATTAAATGGGTTGAAAATAAATGTGACATAGTTAAACGGCCATTCCCCGCTGACACAAATCACGCTGACTACTAATCAAACCTGGACAATCTGAAAGACCAAGCGACTGAAACTACGCAAGCTTTTTCAGCAGGGCCAATGTGTATACCAAAGGATGAGATGAAGAAAATAAAAGCAAGGTTTGAAACTGTCCCAGAGACTAAAAGTGACCTGAAGCATAAGAAATCGTAGTTCCACAGACTGATAAATTAGTTTCCAATCTCCAATCCCAGCACACTCCATCAAGGATCAAGCAACTCATCTAACCATGTTCAGTGGCTGCAAATAAAGCAATGACCAAGAAAGCGTTCTTAAACAAACTGATAGATGGCTCGAGTCAACCTGACTACACGTTTGAGAGAACACAATCATTTACCAAAGAAAGCATCAACCTCAATGAGAGACTGAAAGGACATGCAAAGTGTGGATAAAATCATGATAAAATCAAATCAAAGGTCTTGGACTGCATTACAAAAGACCTGCTCTGGCAATCCCCCTGAAAATGACAAAGAAGTCAAGAAAGCATTTACAAACAAATCAAGCACTGTCATCGAGCGTGATGATGCACCAAAGATAGGTCAAACTGAAGAAAAGACCTTGGGCTCCAGAGCTATAACATCAAATGGATCTGAAAAATCTTTGTTCTCCCAAACCAAGATGACAAAACATTTAGCAAACCAACTGAGGAATATGTGCAGCTTGCACAAATCAAACTTCACACAAAATTCACAATACCAGAAAGGAAAGGAAGACTGGTTGAAATCACATTCTCAAGCCTGTCCTGCACTGTAAATAGAACACATACCAAGTTTTTATACGACTTCCATCCATTCATTTTCTATACCGCTTATCCTCATTATGGTCACAGGTATGCTGGAGCCTATCCCAGCTGACTTTGGGTGGGAGGCCTGGACTGGTCGTCAGCCAATCGCAGAGACATACAGTACAATCATTCACACTCACATTCATACCTATGGACAATTTAGAGTCACCAATTAGCATAACATGCATGTTTTTGGAATGTGGTAGGAAACCGAAGTACCTGGAGAAAACCCACCTACACACGAGGAGAACATGAAAATTCCACACAGAGATGCCCACTGAAATTCGAACCCTGATCCCCTGAGTGTGAGGCAAACATGCAACCCACACATCCACCGTGCGGCCTTCTGAGCAACATTTTGGGTAAAATGTCAGCACCGAGGAAAGATGAGGATGTGTTTTTCATATGTAGAAAAAGTAGCATCCTAGAACAGGAGTGGTCCAACATTTTAATTTGTGGGCAACAATGGCTTCTAAAATCTATGCAGATAGATTCAGTGAGCGTGTGTTATGTACTCGTACAAAAAACATTGCTCAACCGGTCCTTACATCCCCATTGCAATTTTTGGGAAATGTGTTGGCCGTGGCCAGCACATTTCAATAGCCATTACGATAGCCATTGCAGGAATGATGTTGAACGATGTTGAATGATGAAAAACAACTAACAACTGGTAACGAGACCTTGGCTGGTCAAACTGGGACTGGAGACACTGGACAGTCTTTGTGACGCAGAAGTGCCCTGGTCACATGGAAAAGCAAAGTACCTACGTCCTCAATGTGCAGGAGACAAGGAGTTGTAGAATGTTGCGGGTTCTTCCAGGGATAGTGGAACAGGTGATTGTGGAGGACTAGGCTAGGCCACTGTGATTAGAGGGCCTTTGTCTCCAGGTCAAGTATAGAGATGACTGCCCATGTTGGTCATTGGCCGACCTCCACCCATCTTTGGACACAGCCAGGTTTGGGGGTTAGGGTTAAGGGGTTAAGGTTGATGTTAGGGGTTAGGGTTAGGGTTAGGGTTAAGGGGTTATGGGGTTAGGGTTAGAATTAGAGACCCAGCACACATTTAAAGACATTTTAAAAAATGTAATTCTTATTTTAGATACCTGAGTAAAAAACAACTAAATACCCTTCCCTGAGTAAAACTATCTCTGCAGTTTTGTCTGAATGCAATGGACGTGTGCTTGAGACAAAGAGGGTAGGGGGGACCACCGCTGGGCCACCCACTGACAATTATTAGCAGATGAAAGAGTAAAGTCACACCAAGTCAGGCTGACTCCAGAACACGGCCGCTTGCAGTGTTTTCCTGTGTCTTGCAGCATCTTGCTAGTACAGGGCAAATTTGAGAGCAGTATTGAGTCGATGAGCTCTCTGGAGGTGTAGTAGGCCTATCATTGAAACATCTATGAAGGAGGGTGCCCACCTGACAACCCCAATGAAGTTTCAAACCCACCCCCTACCCATGACACAACACCCCCATTCCAGCCATTACCTCAATATGTGGTGTGCAGGAAGGGGAAAGGTTTGCAGTGGTTTGAGCCCAGGTTAGGATCTAAACTGCCTACCTTATTCTCTGTGGGCATCGAAACACCAATGAAAGAGGGTGCCCACCGACGACGCAAGGAAACTGGTAACCCACAATGAGACAGACGTCATTTATTGTTTGATTTTGCTGATTCGGATTGCATCGAGGAAGCTGGACAACAATGACGAGGTGCACTTTCTACCCCATGAGTGTGTGAACATCAATCAGTTGGTGGTTCACCCTCCTTTGCATATCGTTGTGCTGCAAATGTTGCACTGAGCCAACCACTTTTTTTTAATGACGTCAAGCCAAACGTTTTAGCTACTTCATCGCTGATGCTTGCAGGCCGGCTTCTTCTGTGTTGGTGCCCACTTCTGCTCGGCCAAGTGGGCATTGGAACTAGGAACCAGAATAAAATGTTTTTATCAATTCTGAGAGAATTATAATCCTGGTTCCTATCATTGTTTAAAACTGGATGCCCAACCCTAATTATTATTATTGTTATCATACAGTATATTATCATAACAGTGGTTTATTTGGTTGAGGATGTGGCCAAACCTGCCTGTCCAAGCCTGATCCTGTCAGATCACAGAAGCTAAGCAGGGCAAGGCTTGGTCAGTACTTGGATGGGAGACCTCAGAGGAGCATCAGGTGCCACAGTGCCAGAAAATAAACTCTCCTTGTGTCCTTGGGCATGGCACTTCACCCACATTGTCTAGTATGAAAGTAGTGTAAGTGTCAGTGGTGGTCGGAGGGGCTGATGGCGCATGCTGGCAGCCTCGCCTCCGTCAGTCTGCCCCAGGGCAGCTGTGGCCACTAGGTGGCTTACCATCACCAAGTGTGGAGGGAATGAATAATAAAGCTTTATCAAGCTCGCAAACCTCATAACAAGTGTAAGCGTAAAAAAAAAGCCAAAATGCACCTGCAATGTTCTGTGACTCGGATAAATTGATTGTTCAGTCTTATTTTTTCATTGTACTTTTCTTAAAATTTATGTTAATATCTGTTGTCTCATCTTGTGGACCAAATTTCATGCATCGTTTGGTCTCGTGCCACCCCTAATATATTTTTAAATTGTGCAATTGGGCACATGTTCATGAGGAGCGTACTGTCTTTTTTGTTGCCAGCGGTTCATACATTTATGCTTGTGTGTTATGTGTGTGTTGTAGTTATTTTTAGGGGGCAGTCAATTTACACAGTTGTATGAACGGTAGACCGACTACTGTACATAACATAACACTTCTGTGAGGTACTGTATATCACTGGAAAGCACATAGCCTCTCTTTTGGAATGATTTCAATAAAGAAAACGGTGCGAGATATATGGTAGTCAAAAATAGAATTGCAAATCCTTTCACAGGCTGGCAACAGATTCATATTTAATAAATCAATGTGCAGAAGTTGGCTGGGCCGGATTATAAAGCTTAATAGGTTGTACATAGCCAAGGGCAGTATTTTGCCCATGCCTGGACTATTACATAAATACTACAATGCATGAAATGATGAAACTAAATGCTAAATATCAGGGCCTGTATTAATAAAGCTTCTCTGAGAGCTCCTGGAATTGCCTAAAAAATTCTCCCAAGGAATCTTTGCCTAGCACTTACTGTATTCCGGGAGTTTGTGAGAGCGACTGTGAGAAAGGAAGTGATGCAAAGACAGTTTGTCCCACCTAGTCATTGATCAGGACCCGATGAAGCCTGTTCAAAGACAGTCCAGTTGTGGTTCATTCAATCAGTGCCCCAAGAATACAGTACATAGACGCTGGATCATTGTTATACTACAGTCAGTGGGGCTTATCGAAGTGTGTCACGTGCTGCTCTAGGCCTTTCTGACCATGCCATGGTTCACCTCATCCCGGGCATACAAACAACGACTGAAGCTCTCCAAACCTACTGTGAGAACGTCTAAAAAGTGGACAAGTGAGACTGTGGAGGAGCTTCGCACATGTTTGGATAAAACAGACTGGGAACTATTCAAATAATCTACAAATAACCTGGAAGAATACACAGACACAGTGACGTCATACATTCAATTCTGCGAAGACAGCATAGTCCCATATTACACCAGAGTGACCTTCAACAACGACAAACCCTGGTTCACACCCAGACTGAGACAGCTAAGGAAGGAGAAAGAAAAGGCCCACAAGAACAACGACCCTCACGTATACAGACAGAGCAAGTACCTATTTAGTAAGGAGGTGGAGAAGGCTAAAACAAGGTACAACACATCTGAAGGAGAAGTCCTGGAGCAACAACCCTGTCTCTGTCTGGAAAGGTCTGAGGGAAATCACCAACTACAGACCCAAAGCCCCCTGCGCTGTTGACAACCGTCACCTAGCAGAAAGACTGAACACCCACTACTCCAGGTTTGAAGATTCACACTCCTCTCCCACCCCACTGACTACAATGGACATTGCAGGCATATCAGCCCTGGAGCCCCCCCTCTCCCCCACTGCCCTGGGAGCAGAATGTGGCCAAGACATTTAAAAAGCATAACCCTCGGAAAGTTCCAGGTCCGGATGGTGTCTCTCCTTCCACCCTGAGACACTGTGCGGTAAAACTGGCGCCTGTCTTCACTGACATTTTTAACATCTCCTTGGAGTCATGCCATGTCCCAGCCTGCTTCAAGCTGTCCACCATTGTTCCCGTCCCCAAGAAGCCCAGGATCACTGGACTTAACGACTACAGACCTGTGGCACTGACATCTGTGGTCATGAAGTCATTTGAGCGCGGACCGGAGGCAGCGCGTGCGGCTGGGGAAGAATGTACTTTCCCCCCTGCTCTTCTCCCTGTACACCAACAGCTGCACCTCCAGCCACGACTCGGGGAAACTGATTACGTTTGCGGATGACACCACCCTCATCGGGCTCATCTCAGGCGGTGATGAGTCTGCTTACAGGAAGGAGGTGGACCGGTTGGTGTCGTGGTGCAGCTGCAACAACCTGGTGCTCAATGCTCAGAAGACAGTGGAGATGATTGTAGACTTCAGGAAAGTCAAGGACACCCTGCCCCCCGTCTTGACAGACTCTCCCATCACAAATGTGGACTCTTTCCACTTCCTGGGCACTAACATCACCCACGACCTCAAGTGGGAGCAGACCATCAGCTCCATCATCAAGAAGGCTCAGCAGAGGATGTACTTCCTGAGGCAGCTGAGGAAAGCCAAGCTGCCTGTCCAGATGTTGTCCAGATGCAATTCTACACGGCTATATTGAGTCCATCCTCACCTCCTCCATCACAGTGTGTTTCGCTGGGGCCACTGCCAGGGACAAACACAGACTCCAGCGCATCGTGCGCTCCGCTGAGAAAGGGATCGGCTGCAGCCTTCCATCTCTCCAGGACCTGTACGTGTCCAGAACTCGGGGGCGAGCAGGCCGGATACTTGATGACCCTTCCCACCCTGGACATGGACTATTTGAGCCACTCCCCTCTGGCAGAAGGTTACGGTCCATTCGGACCAGAACCTCTCGCCACAAGAACAGTTTCTTTCCTGCTGCTGTTGAACTCATGAACACTTTATAACATTTGCACTATGCTCACTTTATAAACAGTATTTTTGGCACCTTATAATACCTGCACTAAAAACACCCTCATGCCTTTACTTATTAGTGATTTCACCTTTTTACTCAGGGTTCTATGTTTAGTTAGTTCTATGTTTATTTAATGCTCTATGTTTACTTAGAATTCTACGTTGCACTGAGTCGCCAAAGAAAGTTCCCAGTTCGTTAATTGTTCACTTACAATGGCAATAAAGTTTTTCTGATTTCTGATGAATGAGAATTCACGGGCATGATTTGTTTATTGTTATGTTTGCTTTCCATGCTGATAATTTTACTACTTCATGTATTTGATATTAATGGCGTCAATATCCTCAATATCGCAATTGTTCATCATATGTCTCCTTCATGCGTGCACGCATTTCTACAATATTTTAATGTTATATAGCCTACCCCAGAAGAACTTTTTTTTGAATAAAAGGCACACATTTTTACAAACTGTGACATTGCAAAACAACAAACAAATAACAACAAAAGTAAATGACTTATAACTGGCGATGTAAAACCATTTTTAAAAATTGAAAATGAATCAAATAGACACATGGAATAAAAATACTGTGGAACCTCAACTTGCAAAAACCTCATTATAAGAACTACCTTCATGTCCTCTTTCACTACATCCATAAAACTCGCCTTTGGTCTTCCTCTAGACCTCCTGCCTGGCAGTTCAAAGCCGAGCATCCTTCTACCAAAAAATTCACTATTTCTCCTACAGACATGTCCGAACCATCTCAGTCTGGCCTCTCTGCAACAAGGGTGAGCTCATTTTTTGGCCCATAATTAACCACAGCAATGACCACGGCATCGGCCACGGCGTTGGCGACCACCAGGGGGCGTTCACCATAGTCAGCCATTCACACAGTGGTTAAAATGAGGGGCGGGACGCCTTTTTACTGATGTTTACTTGACTGTATTACTTTACTTGTTATTTTCGTCTTCTTTTCCTTTGGGCTTATCCTTTCAGGGGTCGCCACAGCGAATCAATTGCCTCCATCTAACCCTGTCTTCTGTATCCTCTTCTCTTGCGCCAACTATCTTCATGTTCTCTTTCCCTACATCCATAAACCTCCTCTTTGTTCTTCCTCTAAGCCTCATCTCAGCATCCTTCTACCAATATATTCACTATCTCTCCTCTGGACATGTCCGAACCATCTCAATCTGGCCTCTGGCCTGGTTTATCTCCAAAACCTCTAACATGTGCTGTCCCTCTGATGTGCTCATTCCTGATCCTGTCCATCCTGGTCACACCCAAAGAGAACCTCAGCATCTTCATCTCTGCTACCTCCAGCTCTGCCTCCTGTCTTTTTCTTAGCGGCACTGTCTCTAAACCAAACAACATCGCTGGTCTCACCACAGTTTTGTACACCTTTCCTTTCATTTTAGCTGAAACTCTTCTATCACACATCACACCCAACAATTTTCTCCACCCATTCCAGCCTGCCTGCACACGCTCCTTCACCTCGTTTCCACACTCTCCATTGCTCTGGACTGTTGACCCTAAGTACTTCAAATCCTCCACCTTCTTTATCTCTTCTCCCTGTAACCTCACTCTTCCACTTGGGTCCCTCTCATTTACACACATGTACTCCGTCTTGCTGCGGCTAACCTTCATTCCTCTCCTTTCCAGGGCAAACCTCCACCCCTCAAGCTTCTCCTCCATCTGTTCCTTGCTCTCACTACATATCACAATGTCATCTGCAAACATCATAGTCCATGGAGATTCCTGTCTAACCTCGTCCGTCAGCCTGTCCATCACCATAGCAAACAAGAAGCGGCTCAGAGCTGATCCCTGATGGAGTCCCACCTTCACTCGGAACTCCTCTGTCACACCTGCAGCACACCTCACTATGTCGTACAGTCCTCGTACATGTCCTGCACCGCTCTAACATACTTTTCTGCCACTCCAGACTTCCTCATACAATACCACAGTTCCTCTTTGGGCACCCTGTTATTATTATTCATAAGTGTCATTATTCATAACAACATTTATTATTATTTTTCATTACTTTTAATATTTTGTAATTGTTTTTTTAAACATTCATTCACATGTAAATTATTATGTTGTCATTAGTGAGTATCAAATCAGAAATTAAATCAATGGTATCACACATCACTGAAGCGCACACTGAAGCAGTCTTTACTACCATAATTACGGAAATGCGTGTGATGTCGTGCTTCTGCGCATGCACGTCATTCTCCAGGTGCGTTGCATTCAAGTCGCATTTGTTTGGTAATTTAAACGAACATAAAAAAACGAATTAAAAAAAAAAAGTCCAAATTGGGAATCCTACCCTGCCGTGTGAACATAGCCACAGTCGGTCACCACAATGTGATAATTCCACAGGAGATAGCTGATGTTACACATGTTGGTATCGGTTAATATCGGAATCGGAAATTTGTAGTTGAGCAATATCGCCATATTGGACATCATTAATTATTTTTAAGGACATTCAAACAACAGTGTTGTGTCTTTATTTGAGGGACTAAAGTTGAATTGTTTTGTATTCCATTGTCATGATTACCATTTCATAGACGCCTTTGGAAGTGTTTATTAGTCCTTTGATAGGTTCCCAGGGCAGCCATGTGGCCCTAATTGAACTGTCTGCAGATTCGAGCTGAGGAATATTAGCTTTGAAGAGATCCCGCTCTCCATCTTTTTGATGTTTCGTTTCATCCAGCCGTATAGGGACGCTGCTTGAATGGTGGGAATGGCGAGATTCAAACTTCACTGCAGCCACGAGGCTGCTTCATATCGACGGCAAATGACTGTAGCAATCATAGAAGGTGGAACATCGCCCACAGGGTGTCTTGACAAAGTACCCCCTGCTGTGTCAGTTGACATACCATGTCAAACGCATATAAACACATACATGACATCCACTACATTTCCACTACCAAGTTGAAAGCTGATATTGTTTGCAGTGGTGGTACATGGGCCTTCAGCGGGGACTTAATTACTCAGAACTTTTCTCTGCAAACACTGTCTGAGCCAGAATTGTTTTTAAAAATTAATAATAATAATAACATGTAATGCCAAACTGTATGTTGCCCTTTAATCTGATTGGAATTCAAACCACAGCCCCATGTGCCAAGCATAGAGGGGATCATTACTCAAACAATATTTACAACTGCCAGAATACCGGTAATTAATGAAGCAAGACACACACTTAACTGTATCTGCAAATATATAGTCACTAGGTACCCCGTCTCCCGCCTGAAGTCTGCTGGGATAGGCTCCAGCATACCCGCGACCCTAATGAGTATAAGCAGCATGGATGATATGCATTTCTGTGTGTATCTTTGAGTATTATTAACTTCAATCGGGGATCTGCGGTGATAGTAAAATTGGTAAAAGATTAAATACAGCAGCTCGGTGATAAACGGCTGAAATAATTCCAAACCTCTAAACAGCAACATCATCTGAAAGAGTTCACAATCAATATTTATCTAATAATGTGACAAAAACCTAAATCAATTAAATAAAATACATCGACTCACCCAAGATTTTAATTTCTCCTTTCAGTCGGCCATGGTGGGCGTAACTTGCTGACGTCACGGTGGGCCATGTTGGCCTTTTGAGGCAAATCTGAAATGTGCCAACCACCTGATTCTGAAGTCCCCGGGCAGATAACACTGACATGGAAACACAAAGACTATGAAAAGAAGGTAAAATACAGTACACATAGCAAAAGCTACACAGATAGCAGTGGCTTTGATATTATTATCAGCAGTTTGTGATGTACTAATCAATATGGCTACTCTTCACCAATTACTCCTACTGTCAAGATAATAAATGTGGCAGCAGTGTGTGTGTCTGCAGCTCTCCAACTGGGAGTAGCTACTACTGAGAGAGAGATAGAGATAGGTGAGTAACAGATATACAGGTTCTGCTCAGTAAATTAGAATATCATTAAAAAGTTGATGTGTTTCAGTAATTCCATTCAAATTGTGAAACTCATACATTATATGAGTCACATGAGTTATATGATGACTCAGACTGATTGATTCCAAGGCAGCTAATAACTGTCAGCTGATGAGAACCTCAAAAAAATCTCACAAAATTACCATATACATGTAAAAGATATTGATATCAATATTGATAAAGATATTGATATTAATATAAATATTGATGACACCTAGTGTCCCATTCTAATCATCTAACTCAAAACACCTGCAAAGGCCTTTAAATGGTCTTTAAATCTTCAAATGTAAGCTACCGTATCACGGAGAAGACTGCTGACTTGACAGTTCCCCAAAAGATAATTATGAGACTTGGCACAAGAAGGGCAAGACACAAAAGGTCATTGCTAAAGAAGCTGGGTGTTCAGAGAGCTCCGTGTCCAAGCATATTAACAGAAAGTCACAGGCAAGGAAACGATGTGGTAAAAAAAAAGGGAAAACCAAACCCTGGAGAGAACTGCGAAACAAAAGCCATTCAAAAATGTGGGGGAGATTCACAAAGTGTGGACTGCAGCTGGAGTCAGTGCTTCATGAGCCACCACGCACAGATGTACGTAATACATGACCTTCAGCTGTCATATTCTTTGTGTCAAGTCACTCTTGAACAAAAGACAAAAATGTCAGAATTGTCTCACCTGGGCTAAGGACTGGACTGGTCCGACGTTATGTCCTCTGATCAAAGTAAATTTGCATTCCCTTTGGAACTCAAGGTCCCAGAGTCTGAAGGGAGAAAGGGGAGGCAAAGAATCCATGTTGCTTGAGGTCCAGTGTAAAGTTTCCACAGTCAGTGATGGTTTGGGGTGCCACATCATCTGCTGGTCCACAGTGTTTTCTGAGGTCCAAGGTCAGTGCAGCCATTTACCAAGAGGTTTTGGATCTGACTGACTTTATGGAAATGCATATTTTATTTCATTTAACACACCGTGCCAAAACTACCAGTACCTGGTTTAAGGACCATGCTATCCATGTCCTTAATTGGCCAGCAAACGTGCCTGACCTCAACCCCAGAGAAAATCTATGGGGTATTGTCAAAATATGAGATACAGATAGAAAATGCGAAATGTCACACCCAACAATGCAGACTGACGTATTGCTGCAGTAATTCAGGCAAAAGGAATCCTGACCAAATATTGGGTGTTGTACATGTTTTTTTGTGTTAATACTTTTCAGTTGTCCAACATTTGTAAAATTGTGTCATCATAAGTCATAAGTAATATTCTAATTTTCTGAGATACTCAATTTGGGATTTGGGATCCCTTTGTTTTTATCTTTACTTCAATAGTGGAAAACATCGCATTATTTTCACTTATTATGTCTACTATATTTGGTAATACGAGTATAAATGTTACTATTGTTCCATCCATCCATCCATCCATTTTCTTCCGCTTATCCGAGGTCGGGTCGCGGGGGCAGCAACCTAAGCAGGGAAGCCCAGAGGTCCCTCTCCCTGGCCACTTCGTCTAGCTCTTCCCAGCGGATGCCGAGGCATTCCCAGGCCAGCTGAGAGACATAGTCTCTCCAACGTGTCCTGGGTCTTCCCTGAGGCCTCCTACCGGTTGGACGTGCCCTGAACACCTCCCCAGGAAGGCGTTCGGGAGGCATCCTAATCAGATGCCCGAGCCACCTCATCTGGCTCCTCTCAATGCGGAGGAGCAGCGGTTCTACTCTGAGTCTCTCCCGGATGACAGTGCTTCTCACCCTATCTCTAAGGGAGAGCCCAGCCACCCTGCGGAGAAAACTCATTTCGGCCGCTTGTACCCTCAATCTTGTCCTTTCGGTCACTACCCAAAGCTCATGACCATAGGTGAGGGTAGGAACGTAGATCGACCGGTAAATTAAGAGCTTTGCCTTTTGGCTCAGCTCTCTTTTCACCACGACAGACCGGTGCAGAGTCCGGTGCAGACGCTGCACCAATCAGCCCGTCCATCTCGCGTTCCATCCTTCCATCACTCGTGAACAAGACCCCGAGGTACTTAAACTCCTCCCCTTGAGGCAGGACCTCATCCCTGAACCGAAGATGGCACTCCACCCTTTCCCGGGCGAAAACCATGGACAGTAATCCGTGTCAGTAATGTTACATTGAAAAGACAGCAACCACCACAACAAGTACTGCACACAAACTTGAAGTAAAAAACAACAACATGGAACTCTTCCAGTGCTAACGTGTGAATTTATCTGATTTCTTATTTCTGTTTTATTTTCACTTATTATGTCTATACTATACTACTAGTACTATACTATACTACTATATTTGGTAATACGAGTATAAATCTTACTATTGTTGTGTCACGTAAATTCACTCGGATGGCTGGAACCAATTAACCGCAATAAACGAGGGATTAATGTATATTGGTATGTTTAACTTCAGCCCTCTCCAAATCCACACAACAGTTCCTCATTCTTCACCAATAGCAAGTGAGGTGCATTCATGGGCATGGGACATCAGAGGTTTTCAAACTGTATGAAAAACTATACATGGTTACAGTGTTGGAGTCTATCATCAATGAGGAAGATCAAGCAAGAGCCCAGAATGAAAGTACACAGAGTCAATAATACAGTTGCCGCTCCCCTCCAAAAGTGAAAGTTAAGTTGGTGAAGAAGTGAAAGCTAAGCTTGTGTGAGTGAAGAAAATCAATTGTGTGTCTCCCAGTATTTTTCTATCAGTCTATATGCATGTGATGCAAAATCCGATTGTGCTATGCAAGTGTGTGAAGAAGGCCCTCTATGAGAAGCCATTAGACAGACAATGCACAGAGCTATATGAATCCATAGGTGTAATAATATCGAGCAGGTGTTAAAAGAACTTTCACAAAATAATATGAAAAGATGAAAGGAATGCTGCTGTCGGTCTTGGTCGGGTGCTGCATTACAAATAAATGTACAGTAAATATATTCTGCAAGGCACCCCCCGTGTAAAACACACAGACAGGCATTGATCATGTTTGTTGATATCCGATGATAGCGATTTGGCAAAGTTTAGCCACCAATGTAAGGTCTTGTTGACTGTATAGCCTAACATAACTCCAAATTCTTTATTGATTCTCTAAGGCTGCATTTGTGTGATTGCACACGTTGTGGACATGCAGAAGTGTATAGCAGACAGTATGCCAATCATTTGAACAAAAGTTTAACTTCAAATTCTCTAAAAAAGCAAACGGGGCCAAGGGCCACAGTGTGCCCATGCCTGGTCTAGGCCGATGGCAGAGTAGGAGATGATCGAGGACATGCCTGAGTCCGACTTTGATCATTGCACAATGAATTCCCAGTGAAGCAGCTTCTAACATGTTATGACATCTCATGCACACATTTAACCTTTGCATAAGAAAGTAGAGAAGTTTCATTAGTCATCATACCGATGCTTGCTCAATAGCGTCACCAGCTTGGACCCAGAAAGCTCCTCAGTTGGCCAGAATGTTCCATCTAGCTTCCACATTCATAGCTTCGCCTGCCTGCGGCATCTGTCCTTGTGCCATTGGGCAGTTACATTCCCATGGCGCCGGACAGATGGTGCAGACAAATACAAGACACGACAGCCAACACCAGGAGACCAGATTGGACGGTGGGGAAGGTCTGCAATCTGAGATGGAGGCTGCAAAGGGCAAACAAAGAAAGGAACGGTCTGAGTCAAAACTGTACAAAGCTAAGCAACAGGAGGAAAAGACTGGATGCATGTGTTCAGGTATTTGCCTTCCGTGTGTGGCATTTTTTCAGGCAGAATTGCACCGTTCTAAAAGAACTGGATTTTATGTGTTATTTGGCCCATTGACTTGTTTCCAGAATTCTCATTTCTACCGTTTTACTACAAGGCAATGAAACACAACCTGTGCATTTTTTTTAACCGGGCGGGAGGACTGAAATGCACACCACAAGTCTTCCCAATGACTTGGGAAAGGTTGTGGGACATGCAGCATGGAGCTGTGGAAAGTTCATTTCCACGATACACTGGCCTCCTAGGCTTTAAAAAAACAGCTGACATATTGACACCCTTTCTGTTTGTCTTTCTCCTCTCACCTTTTTTCCCTCCCAGCCTTTAGAAGCATTGTTTCACTCTGCTCTGCCACAACTGCCGTCCGACAGGCAACATACGGCAGCTACAAAGCTACAAATCATTTCATGTTGCTACAGCGCCCTTGTCAGTCAATATGGAAGTTTACTTGTAGATGTTCAGCTGTTACTACCAAATACAGGAGACTGTTGTCATCATTTGCTGAATTTATATACCGTATATATACAGTATATATATATACATATATGCGTATACAGTAGCGTTCAAAATAGCAGTGCAATGGGACTAACCTGATGAATCACAGTTATTAGTATATTTTTGTTGCTACATAGCAAACAAGTTACCAGTAGGTGCAGTAGATTCCCATAAAACAAACAAGACCCAGCATGCATGATATGCACGCTCTTAAGGTTGTGCAATTGGACAATTAGTTAAAAGGATTGTGTTCAAATAATAGCAGTGTGGCGTTCAATTCAGTGATCAATGTAGTGAAAAAGCAGGTGTGAAACAGGTGACCTTATTTAAGGATGAAAGCAGCACTTGTTAAACATCATTTCTCTTTGAAAGCCTGAGGAAAATGGGTCGTTCCAGACATTGTTCAGAAGAGCAGCGTACTTTGATTAAAAAGTTGATTGGAGAGTGGAAAACTCATGAAGAGGTGCAAAAATATGTTGGCTGTTCCGCTAAAATGATCTCCAGTGCCTTAAAATGGAGAGCAAAACTAGAGACACATGGCAGAAAAGGAAGACAATTATCAAAATTGACAGAAGAATAACCAGAATGGCAAAGGCTCAGCCAATGATCAGCTCCAGGATGATCAAAGGCCGTCTGGAGTTACAAAAAGTGGAAGTACTGGGACAGTTAGAAGATCAGAAGTCTGTGTGAAGCTAATCTATTTCCAAGAACCCCTTCAAGGTCCCTCTGTTAAAAAAAAAGGCATGTGCAGAAGAGGTTACAATTTGCCAAAGAACATGTCAACTGGCCTAAAGAAAAATTGGAGGAACATTTTGGTGACTGATGAGAGTAAAAATGTTTTTTTTGGGTCCAAGGGCCGCAGACAGTTTGTGGGACGTCCCCCAAACTCTGAATTCAAGCCACAGTACACAGTAAGACAGTGAAGCATCATGATATGGGCATGTTTCTCCTACTATGGTGTTGGGCATATTTATCCCATAGCAGGGATCATGGATCAGTTTTCATATGTCAGAATACTTGAAGAGGTCATGTTGCCTTATGCTGAAGAGGTCATGCCCAGGAAATGGCTGTTTCAACAAAACAATGACCTTAGACACATTAGTACACGAGCAAAGTCTTGTTCTATTGTTATGTCATGGAGTGGCCAGCCCAATCCCCGGACCTTAATCCAAAGGAGAACTTGTGGGGTGACATCAAAAATGCTGTTTCTGAAGCAAAACCAAGAAATGTTAAAGAATGTTGGAGTGGAATAACAGCTGAAGTTGGTTGAGTCCAAGCCACACAGGTGTGAAGCACTTATAAAAAACCAAATATTAGTTTAGTAATTCACAGGACTTCCAAACCCTAGAAGGTGAAACATTTCCAAAAAAATCAAGTGAGTGCAGTTACTCTGATTCGACTCTTAAAAAAAACCATAGTAGAATTCAAAACGATTTAGGTCAGGGGTCTGAAACTCGTGAGACCTTGCAGTTTTTCTTTCCTATTTAATGATCAACGCCTCCGTCAGTTTGAGTGAAGGAGCTCATCACTCAGGACCTGCTTTAGTGACTGCCTGGAAAGAAAACCTGCAATGTTTCGGCCGTCCATGTCACAACTTTGATTTATCCATCCGTCCATTCTCTATGCTGCTGATTTAGATTTACAAATTTCAACATTTTATATACAAACTCGGCAGGTAAGTTTAATAATAGCCAGAGAGCCATTTCTTCTGCATCTCCCAGACTGGGCCAGTACTTCAAATTAGACATAAAAGACCTCCCTGTCAGCTTAATTTTCATATCTGGGAGTCGATATGCTGTCACTCTCTATCTTTTTATCTTTTCTCTGGCAGATATCTGCAGCTGTGTCCCCCTTCTGCTCACTACATTCCATGCACTACAGAGCACTAAGGCTAAGTCTCCACTCGATGCCTACGAATATTCTCCACACGATGTCTGTCCCCTCCTGCTCAAGCCTGACACATGAAGTGGACGCATTTTGAGAGGCAGGCGACAACAAGGAGCTGTTACCACAAAAGTTACCCAGGAATACCTGGCTTTTGGCGGCCCAGTTTTTTGATTCGTTGCTGTTGTCTCTTCCTGTAATTGTGAAGCAGAATTCACCGAGTGTCGGATTGTTCACTCACTAATAGGAAACGTGAGCTGGGATTACGCTGTCACGACACAAGTTAGTTTTACGCTATGGATAATGTCCATCCCTTCATCCGTTTTCTATACCGCTCATCCTCATTAGGGTGGCGGGTATGCTGGAGCCTATCCCAGCTGACTTTGGGCGGGAGGCGGGGTACACCCTGGACTGGTTGCCAGTCAATCGCAGGGCACATATAGACAAACAACCAGTCACACTCACATTCACACTCTAATGGACAATTTAGAGTCGCCATTTAACCCAACATGGGTTGGGCATCTCTGTGTGGAGTTTGCATGTTCTCCCCGTGCGTGTGTGGGTTTTCTCCGGGTACTCCGGTTTCCTCCCACATTCCAAAAACATGCATGTTAGCTCAACTGGCGACTCTAAAATGTCCATAGGTATGAACGTGAGTGTGAATGTTTGTTTGTCTGCCCTGCGATTGACTGGCAACCAGTCCAGGCTGTACCCCGCCTCCCGCCCAAAGCCAGCTGGGATAGGCTCCAGCATACCCGCGACCCTAATGAGGATAAGCGGCATGGAAAATGGATGGATGGAATAACTCCAGACAGAGTACATAGGAGGACAGAATGAGTTTTTTTGGGCCATAGGTGCCAATGTTTTTGGCCATCCTTGTATCGAAAACAAATACTGTAAATCCCCATCCTTTATACAGCCCTGGCAAAAAATATTGGCGTGACTATATGTTAGAGAAGTACAGGACACGTATAAGGCAGCAGGACAGCAGACAGGTCTAGTGCAGGTGTCCCAGATACTGTATGTTCCAGATGGAGGTTGGACTGCATCAAGGATGTGATCTGAGCTCCATGGCTATATTGGTGGAAAGATTGTTAGATGAGGTCAACAGGACGCTCCATCAACAATGATGGTTTTAGATGATATTGCATCTGGGGAGTGCAGGTGGAAGAAAACCTGGAGTGGTAGGAACATTCAGTGTTCAAGTGTAACTGGGATGCATGTCAGCAAGGCCTCTCATATGAATATGGAGTGCATACATCTTTTCAGTGTGCACATTCCCGTATGTCATATTCATGAAACATGCAGAAGGTACAGAAGTACCACAGTCGAAAGTATCAGTCCTCCCTTTTTCTGCAGCAGTTGAACTTTAACAGTAAGACTGCTGTGTAGAAGTACCAAAACACAGCGAGCTCCTGCAGAAGCTCTCGCCTTACCGATGGAGTGGGATGAGAAGTGAAGATGAGAGGAAGTGGGACGATGAGAGGCAGGCGGAATGGGGAGGAAAAGAGTGGGAGGAGGCGGCCTCTGGCTGTGATTTACAAGAAGAATCCAACACGCTATTGATTTGTTCCTTTCTCATTCCGTACTTTGACACTGAATGAAAAATATATGCAAGCTGCTGTGGACTGGAATGTCATTGCAATACCAGCATATGTTTGAGTGGAAACTGGAATTTGTGCAGCCGCGCTACAAAACATGTTTAGTAAATACGAGAACAGTAGAGCAGGAGGAAATGAGTTCCATGAAATGAGGCTGAAACCTTGTGAATGTAATTATGCGACATAAACAGGTATCCTTTTTGCTAGCGATGAAAAATTAAAACAAAACAAGAATCTTGTGGCATCTTTGTACTTTGCATCTTTGGCTTTTCCCAGTCCTTTCTTTCATTTCTAGATTTGACAGTTTATGGTTCAGGTATGAAAGAGTCCAAACACAAACATGCACAAGTGGAGGATCACGCTCCTCAGCCTCCCTGGGAAAATCTCTTTCCGAGGGCTGAACAGAAGGTCATGACCATTATGCCGGGAAAGGGTGGATTACACCCTTCAGCTTTCCAGGGAGGTCTTGCCCCAGGCTGAAGAGTTCAAGTGTCTCCAGGTCTTGTTTACAAGTGCGAGAGGGCAGGAGCGTGATATCCACAGGCAAATCAGCACAGCACACCCGCTTGCTGTTCTCAACCAGAAGGCAAAGCTCTCGGTTTACCTGTCGATCTACGTTCCTAGTCTCACCTACGGTCATGCGCTTGGGCTAGCGATTGAAAAAGCAAAGTATCGGCTACAGGCGGTCAAAAGGAGTTTCCTTCATTTGGTGGCTGGACTCATTCGAAGAGATATGGACAGGAGCGCTGTCATTCCGGAAGAGCTCAAAGTAGAGGCATTGCTGCTTCTCATGGGGAAGAGCCAGTTGAGGTGGCTCAGGGTTCTAGTGCAGATGCCCAGACCTCCCTGGTACACCATTAGAGGCGAGGTGGGTGAAGGACACAACGGTGACCTAGATGGGGAAAGCAAGGCACGAAGCGAACCTTCCGGCTATGGGATGACCCGATGTGCCACCATAATATGTTTGGCCTACACAGCACATTCATCCGAAGGGATCCACAAGCAAGACCGGCATCAAGCGTGTTCAGTCGGCGTACAGTATACCCGGTCGGTCCAAATGGAACCCTTGGCATACACAGTTCTCACGAGCTAGACATTCAAAGTGGGGGTCAGACGGTGTTTATGGTGTCACACATCTGCTCTGGAACCAAATTCAGTGCGCCACAAAGACGGCGGAGTTTGAAAACCCTACTCGAGACACAACGGAGTTTAAATGGCCACTGGGTGACTGTGACGTGAGTTTCAAATCAAACACCTCCCTCACAGAACTTTTCCCTCAGCTTGACTGTTACGCGTACAGGCAGGGGTCATAATCTTACACGGATAAATGTGCTTTGAAACTCAACTTTGAGTCGTACGGTTAGGAAACCTGAAAACAGGATTACATCTGCTTCTTGGCTACAGGGAGAACCAGCATGGACGTTTTGTCAGGATTAGTTCTCTTTCATCATGTACTGTGCTGCTGACTGTAATTATGTGTGATTATTCTGACAACCACAAGCAGGAACACCGAATCTCATCATTTTAGTCTTGTTTGGGGTCCACTATAAATAACACATATCACTATTGTACAATGCTTCCATACGCGATACGCATGCAGGGTGTCCCTATGCTCCCGACATACCGGCAAAAATGCATATACTATACAATTACTTTTTGAAAAAATAAATCTACAATGTCTTTTTCCAATTAATGATATATGATATGAATACATATGTTATTGGGCCGCACAGTGGCTGAATGGGTAGCATGTTGGCCTCACAGTCAGGAGGTTGAGGGTTCGAATCCCCGTTGGGCATCTCTGTGTGGAGTTTGCATGTTCTCCCTATGTGTGCGTGGGTTCTTTCCGGGTACTTTCCTCCCACATTCCCAAAACATGCATGTTAGCTGAATTGGCGACTGTAAATTGTCCATTAGAGTGTGAATGTTTGTTTGTCTATATGTTCCCTGAGATTGACAGGCGACCAGTCCAGGGTGTACCCCGCCTCCCGCCCAAAGTCAGCTGGGATAGGCTCCAGCATACCTGCCACCCTAATGAGAATAAGTGGTATAGAAAATGAATAAATGAATGACATATGTTGTTGTAAAACACATTTATGAATACGTTTTATTTCTAATAATTGATGTTATAGTCATACATTTATATTGTTATAAATACACTAGTACTACAATTGTGAATTGATTATGTTAACTCTATGGAAACATTTATTACACCCCATGGCTTTCTGCAGCACGTGTATTGTATTTAAAGTAAGCGTGACACCGTTATTCCTACTAATCAGACAATAAAATACGTCATCTCTCGCTGCAGAATCTCACGGTTCAAATATTACTTGACATGTGCACCGCCTGGAAGACGGACCCGTCCCGAAGGACATTGTGTATAGCGAGTTAGCCTCAGGACGCCCAGCACTATGCTTCAAGGATGTCTGCACAAGAGACATGAAGCTGGCAAACACTGACTCGAGCAGTTGGGAAGTAGTGGCAGCTGATCACAGTTGCTGGCGCCGCGCTGTGCATGAGGGAGTCAGGAAAGGTGGGCAGAAGAGGAACCTCCAGCTGGAGAGTACCAGAGAATGAAGAAGACAGAGACAGCCGAGCCAGGCATCTCGGTCCAGACGTCCAACTTTGTGTGCCGCACCTGCGGCAGCGGTTGTCATGCCAGAATCGAAGTGCTGAGCCACACCAGGCCAACCGGGGCGCTACCATTGTCTCTCGAGACAGAGGAACGCCTACTGTTTACTGCTTATTTCATATAAAACATATGGATATGTATGATACATGATTTTTAGTTATAAATATATAAATATATATTTATTTCTTTATGTGATTTTTTTTTCACTTAATATAAAATGAATACTTTATTTGAATTATATTCTGTATATATACATAAGTATATATATTACATCATATCACATCCTATTGTGTGGTTGTCATTTAAAATTATCCATCCAACCATTTTCTATGCCGCTTATCCTCATTAGGGTCGCGGGTATGCTGGAGCCTATCCCAGCTGACTTTGGG
Organism: Oostethus manadensis; assembly: GCA_024372805.1. Classification (NCBI taxonomy): domain Eukaryota; kingdom Metazoa; phylum Chordata; class Actinopteri; order Syngnathiformes; family Syngnathidae; genus Oostethus; species Oostethus manadensis. Next base: position 401,895 of record QODF01000296.1, read on the forward strand.
CAGGAGGGGGGGTACACCCTGGACTGGTCGCCAGTCAATCGCAGGGCAGACAAACATTCACACTCTAAAGGACAATTTAGAGTGGCAAATGAAGCTAACATGCATGTTTTTGGAATGTGGGAGGAAACCGGAGTACCCGGAGAAAACCCAGACACGCACGGGGAGAACATGCAAACTCCACACAGAGATGCCCAACTGAGATTCGAACCATGATCCTCCTGATTGTTTAAAATGATATATTTTTTAAATAGGGCATGATTGAATATGTTGTTCATGAATTCAATGATGCCCTGCGATTGACTGGCGACCAGTCCAGGGTGTACCCCGCCTCCCGACCAAAGTCAGCTGGGATAGGCTCCAGCATACCCGCGACCCTAATGAGGATAAGCCGTGTAGAAAATGAATGAATTCAATGTATGTATATTGCATGCACTGTATATAGTATATGTCCAGACAAGCATATGCATGTTTCATACTGTACTGCACAAGCGGTCCAGGTAAAACATTTGGCATGCGGAAACAGCTAATTGGTCGGCCTTTTGCAATAATTTTTGTCATTTCCGCGTGAATGTGGCTTAAGGTCGTCCGCAGGAGAGCGCCACGCCTGTGTCTTTGCATGCAGATGGCATCAACGTGAAAAGGAAGATCAAAGACGAGCGAAATCCCATTTGTTCCACTCACCGTGTAATGCCAAGGTTTTAGGAGAATCTGCCCGCGCGGTTTGGAGGCTGCGAAAGACGCGCTGAATGTCGAGATACGTGTGGCACAGATGGCAGCAGCTGATATCAAGCCGGTTGGATTGGGAACACACTCTTTACTGGCTGCTGTTACTGCTGGCAGCCTTTCCATTCCCTATTTTATCGTCTTTATTTGATCTGCTATAGAAATACCAGCGGCATCCAATTTATCAGGAGTAGTTATGCGCAGACTGTGGTACATCACAAACGGTGACAGGATACTGTACTTTCCCCCAAGTATTTCATTTGCAACCGTGTGCTGCGGGGGTATTTGTAATCCGTTCAGAACATTTGGGGTCGGATTTCCCACACGGTACACTTTAAACGGGATGGACAGGAAGTGCCACTTTGCGTTTGGTCCACGCAGAACACTCACACTGAGTGTTCCACACGTGTGTCGTTTTCGGATGCACCGTGAGTACGTGAAATAAAGGCATAATTATGGTCTAAATATTCTCTTTAGCCATTCTCCCCGGTTCTTCGGACCCTGTTGTAATCAATAATTCAGTTTAAAAGGTTTTCAAATTGTGTTACAAAATAAGAGCAATATACCTGGTTACAGCGCTGGACTCTATCATCAGTGAGGAAGAACCCAGGATGAAGGTGAAAGTTAAGTTTGTGTAGAAGTGAGAGTGAAACTTGTGTGAGTGCGATCAGTGCCTTTATTGTGCCTGTCCCGGTATTTTCCATCAGTCGTACGTACGTGTTGGGCAACTGATTGTGCTACGTGAGTGTGTGTAGCTGCAAGACTGAGCAGGCACTATTAGACCGGATCTATAGGTGTAATAATAATATCTAACAATGACGAAGGCGGGGTTGTATCACAAATAATAGTAGAGAATATAATGTTTTGCAGCGCAGTGAATGCTGAATCACAAATATACTGTACACAGTGGAGCTAACGGGAAATCAGGGCCTTGCAGTGTCCACTAATGGACATATCCTCTCTGCAAGATGCTCAACAAAGCAGAGGATGTGCTTCAAATTGCACATGCCTCACGGTATGCTGCATTAACTGACGTCTGTTTATTAATGAAAATGCGAAGGGAAATGAGTGCCGCGCGTTGCTTCCTTTCACTCCCCCACTGACGCTATCAAAGAGGAAATTTGAAAAGTCAAGTGTCAAATCTTTAATCAAGTCAAATGAAAATGAGACTTCAGCGATTCAAAAAGTAGTTGATGGGATTTTGTCTGATTATAAACTATGTCATTTTGTCAAATCCTGTGTGAAAATTCTTTATTACAACTTGTGTGTGCGTGTGTGTGTGTGTGTGTGGACTTGAGTCAATGGACTTGGACTCACGTCACATTTTTGACTTGGAATTTGAAATCAATGACTTGGGACTCGACACTTGACTTCAGTATGATGCCTTGAGCGTGAGATTTTCATTTAGTGTGTTGCGTAAATTTTTTTTTTGGCTAACAAGCTTTATGTTTTCTTGTTACAAATTAATATGAAAGTTTTCCTTAGTGGCATTTTCCTTAGCGTGTCACGATGACATTGCCACTTGGGGTGTGTTCATTTTTTATTTATTTTTTGTCTTGTTCAGCATCATAACAGCTGAATGGGAGTCAAGCTGTCTTTAAATGCTGAGCAAAATGTCTTTGCCAAGGGAAACTTCATAATCCAAATGAGTTTCCCTTGACATTTGACTGAGTTTATTATGAATTTTGTTGCGCCACATTTCGATTCCGGACCTGACCTGAAAAGGGACGGGTGGGGGGTGGGGTGAGGGATACAGAACAGAACAGAACAGAACCAGAACAGTCACAGAGCAAAATGAGCAAAAATAGAGAAGAAGAAAATAATAATAATAATAATGATAATACTAATATACATGTACACACATTCATATACATATACATATACACATATATACATATATATACATATACATATACACACACACACACACACAAATATATACATATACACACACACATATATACATATATATATTCACATCTTCGTACACGTATACATACACATACTGTGCACATACACATATCCATGCAGTACATACATACATACACACACATATAGTGTGCATATATATGTATACACACATACATACATATTTACTAATAATGATAAACATACAAAAAAAACAACGAGAAAAGAAACAGAACCTCTTGAACAATGACCATCCAGATGACACGTGCAACAAATCTACATTAAATCTACATTACTCTGCAGTGACAGGATAACCGCATAAGAGTGAAACAGACATTGAGGAGATGTTTGTGGTGAACACCGCCATGCATCCCAAACCACACTCCCTCCAAAAGTGAGGATACGACTAGGAAGACGCCGGAGCACGGCCCCCCAGCAGGTTCCCTACAGAGGGGAATGCCCGACCCCGCCACCCCAAGAGGCAACCGCGAGTCCACTCCAAAGAGGTGCAAGGGAGACCCGGCCTGACGCCGCTCGGGGCAGCCGAGCAAGGGCCACAGGGGGGGCCCGGGCGCCAACCGCCGGAACACCCGCCAGAGGCCGGCCAGCTTCGGGCAAGCAGGACAACCGCTCCCGAGCCCCCGGGCCCAGAAGCCACCCAACCCCCCAAAGCAGGGGCCATACCCAACACCCCGGGAGCTCCAGGCCACCCCAGACACAACTGCCGCGGGCCATCGCCTTCCCCAACGCCAGAGGCAGGTGCCCATAGAGGGCCCATGG
>QODF01000295.1:0-27500 GCA_024372805.1 Oostethus manadensis
TATTTACTAACCCAAAAACCACACACTAAGTGTGAAATGTAAAAAATGTATTAAACAGAATTTGGAAAAAAATAAAACGGAATTTGGAAAAAAATTAAACAGATTTCCACGTAAGTGGTGAGTTTTTACGTTTTTTCGACAGCTTTTTCTGGTCGTTTCGACATGTTTAGTTCGGGAGTGAGGCAGGCTATAGTTGTGAGGAGTTTCCGCCAACATTCAGCTGTCCGCTGGGGAACTACTTCCCCTTGTACAAATGCTGCTCTTCCTTACGATGACAGTATTTCATTCACGATATGTCCGTTTCCCGGAGATACCTTTTTATTGGTCACATCTGTGATTTTAGAATCATAGTTCCAAATCCTATACTCTATTTGTAGTAGTCGTTGTCTCATCGACGTAACATTTCTGACACCATTTTTACATTTGAAAACGGTTAATTTAGGCTAAAAATACATCATTTTTTGCTTAAATCTGCATTTTTTTCTCAGCTGTTATGCAAGTGTAAAAAGAAGTCATGCTGGCTGAAATTGTGTGTTTTTGCAGAGCTGAAAAGTTCCATGAAAGCGAGGCTCCGCCTCCTGACAGCATATTGCAGGTGGAGGGTTCAAACACAGCTAATACGGCATCTGTTCCCTCCGTCTTTTCCGCCCCATCGACTGCGCCCGTCCGCCCTAAACCTGCCCTTCGGATCACCAGGCCCACTGAGAAGGTGACCACTCCAAGAGCAGCTCGACCTGACACTCTCAAGCGCATGGTTGTTGTCATGTTTGTGTGCACACGCAGGTGAAGACGGACCTTTACAAAGCACCTGAACTGCCTCAACTGGGCGTCAATCACATGACCATTTCTGCTGTCAAAGAGGACGGCCTCATCTATGCCAGGACCCAAAATGCAGGTGTGTCTCCCCCCCCCAAACCATGTCCCGTCCTGTCCTCTCCTGCTGAGACACGAGCTGTCCTGATAACGCTTTCTCGCCATCAGAGTGTTATTTGCAGCAGCTGCGGGAAAAGATCCAGCAGAGCATGAAGACGCTACCCAATCAGAAGCCATACACCTGGAAGACGGTCCAGGGCTGCGCCGTCATTGGACCCGACATGCTGTGGTACCGGGGGCAGCTCCTCGAGGTCATGGGAGGACACGTCAAGGTCAGAGACAACCTTGCTACCCGCTACATTCACATATTGGTCCCAAATCAGTTGGACAGGTACAGAGTCAGTTTGGCTTACTTGCACTGGCTCGCAAGTTAGCTTTACCCTGTGGTTCTGAGTCCGTTTGACTTAACCTAAATTAGTTTTACCAGATGTTCATATAGCCTCATTTTGACTCTATTGACCACTATTGGATCGGTTTTATCTGTGATTACTGGTTCTGAATCAGTTCGACCTATGGGTCCGTTTCACCTTATGGTTCTCAGTCAAATTGACCAGGTGGTTCTGAGTCTCTTTGAGCCATACCGGGTCAGATTGACCGACTTGTGGAGACCCGCTTTAACTTACTGGATGGGAATCAGTTCCCCCACAGGGACCAGGTTGGTTTGACTGTTTGGTATTGGGTCATGCTGGCACGGATTCACCGGTAGGGAGCCCCGCTTGACCCGGGTTGGTACCGAGTCAGCAGCTAGAGGTCTTGCGGGTCACGGATGCTTAGCATGAAAGAAGCTTACCTGTGCTTACAGGTGCAGTACGTGGACTACGGCCTGGTGGAGAACATTCCAGTGGTCCACGTGTACCCCTGCCTGCTCTGTGATGACATTCCACAGCTCTGCGTGGCGTGTCGGCTTCACGCCGTCAGCCCTGTAAGACTGTGTGTGTGTGCGTGTGTACATGTGTAATAATGCAGACTACAGAGTGGTGGCGTCCTCGTCCTCAGGTTGGCGGCAGCTGGCATCAGGATGCATTGGAGCTTCTTAAGGAGACTCTCCTTTGTCGCCGCGTGGAAGTGCACGTGCTGGTCAGAAACACACACATGCGCGCGAGCACACAGGTTGCCTGTCTGCGCTGATTGTGTTTGTGTGTGTGTGTGTGTGTGCGTGTGTGTGTGTGTGTGTGCGCACATCAGGAGGTGCCCTGTGACCCCAGGCAACCTTTGATGGTCGAGATCTTCATAGATGGACTGAGCCTCAACACCATCCTGTGTCACCACAAACATACCTTGATGGACTCCACAGCACAGAAGGTGTGTGTTTGTATGTACGTTTATGTACGTGTGTGTGCGTGTTTGATCCAAATGTGCTGTCATTATGTGCAGACACCTTCCCAGCCATCTGCTGTCGCCCTTTTAGACGTGTGGGACTTGGACATGGAGGTGCTTCAGCGTCTTGTGCCAGTCATTAGTTTTGGGACACTTTGTCACGCTAGTGCAGCAGTGTCAAACTCGTGCCATGGAGGGCCTAAACACAACCAATTTCTCCAGCAAGTGATTTTAATTGATGAGCTCCTTTCCTCAAATTGAAAGTGTTGATCATTAAAATCACCTGCTGTAGTGACGGGCTGGAAAGAAAAACTGCAAGGCCCTCCATGGCACAAGTTTGACACCCCTGCGCTAATGGTTGAGAAGGCGTCCCTACACTTTGGCAGATTGTCAGCCTGTGTTGTCTTCAGGGTCTGATGGGCCCTAAGGAGGTGATGCCAGGGCCGTACACAGAGCCCAGCCTGCCTCGGCGCGGGGAGCAGCTGGAGGTCCAAGTGAGGCACCTGCAGACTCCCATTGAGGTAAGAATCATGAAACGACCTCCTTATGGAGACATTGGAAAGATTGTGACGTGTGGATCCTACAGTTGTTCCTGTGCTGGAAGGACAACACTGACATGCTGGTGGACGGTGAAACTCTGGACCAGCTTCTGAGCAAGGTCAACGCCAACAAGGACCGTCTGCAAGCACTCACCAACTTCCCTTCTGGTAACCATTCAGTCCGCACTTGTCAAAATCCTAACAGCAGCAACAGGTTAGAAGATTTCACAAGGCTTTTAAGATGCCTCCACAAAAGGGTACCAGTGATGATAACCATAGATGCCACTAGGTGACGATATTGTGCAGGAGACAAACAAGGAGTCGTCTTCTGCTCAATGGTCTCCAGGTGGTCCGTGTCTGGCAGAGTACAGCAACGGAAGCTTCTACCGAGCCAAGATGATCCAGATCATCAACGCAGACCCTGTCAGCATCCTGGTCCAGCATGTTGACTTTGGTTCTTACGACTCCTTGCCCACTAGCAAGTGAGAACATAATGACCTGGAGGTAATGTGGGGGGCTGACATATGTAACTAGAACCACATGTCTTCTCTGTCTTCCTGATAGGCTGCGTCAGATTCCCATGGAGCTGCTGCGATTTCCCATCCAGGTCCTCAAAGTCCACGTGGCCGGCCTCAAAGCCCCGCGTGCCAGCGTGGATGACGAGGTGCTTCCCTACAGTCCAGACTGGAGCGTGAAGGCCACACTGGCCATGATGGACCTGCTGCACGGCAACATCTCAGCCTCAATAATGGTACCAAACATTTCCCCGTTTATGCAGCAAGTCTTGTTGTACTGTAGTGCTCCACAAGAGGGCGCTGGATGCCTCTTCTTAGCCTCTCCTCTGCTTGTTTTATCCAGACTCAAAAACCACAGCTTTCCGTGTTGCTTTACAATGAAGATGGGAACTTGGTCTTTTTGCCTTTGGTGGAGAGCGGTCTTGCAGAACTTCAGTGAAGATCCATTTTTTTTTTCTGTCATTTACAATTGTTCCTTTCTCGTTCGAAGCTTCTTAGGTTTTACACTTTTACAGTCACTTGACTGCACTTTCAGTTTGTGTGCACCATACAGACATTAAAGTCTTTTGTTCTTGAACGCATCCCGACTCTCCCGATTAACATCTCCAAGATTGGGGGGGATGTGGGTTGAAGCTCATTTATTTGACAAATACTCAGTTAAGAAAATAAATAGCTTAAACATTTTTACAAAAAAATTAAAAAACATTGCATTCACTACAAAAATCTTCCAACAAGTTGAACAGACTTGATTGGCAGAATGAGTTTTTAGCTGTACAACAGTGGTCTCTTTTTCCTGATATTTGAAAGAATCAAGGAATATAAAAAATAAATATGAACAACATGATACAAGTAAAAACATTCAAGTTGTTATAGTACAGTCAATTTCTAATTTTATGACAATGAACTTGATATGTGTAACATTTTAAGACAGTGAGTTACAATGACAAGAAAATGTCATTTTTGTGAAAGGCAAAAAAAATTAATCTTACAAGACTATAGTAGAAAATGGACTATAGTATAGAAAAAGAAAATGAATTTATGGCAAAGCTGTAATATTGTTGTTATACACTGCTTGGCCAAAAAAAGGTTATACACTATTATTTCATTGGACTGCATTTAGCTTTGATACGGCATCGATAGTTTGAATAGAACAGTTTTATTTTATGGCAAACACATAATAGCAAAAAAATCTTAATTTTATCAGCATTATAGCAATTTTCAAGAAAAAGTGGTGATTTACTTTCAGTGTGTCAGTGGTGTGAACAAATAGAAAAAGGTAGTGGAACAGGCTGAGTGTGGTCCTGGCTACGGTTTGCTGTCAGTGACCACATTCCCGTCTTTGTCTTTGATGCGCAGTCGGCCCGTGGGGTAGCGCGTCTCCTGTCGTCCGTCAGTGTAGACTGTCTTCACGGTGCCGTCTGGATACTCTCTCCTCTTGTAGTCGTCCGTGTGGACCTCCCTCTGGCCCGTGTTGAAATGGATCTCCTTGGTGCCATTTCTACGAGAAACAACACGACTTGACGTGAACGTCCAGCATTGCGGGCGTGCGTATATGCGTACGTACGGTTTCACATGCATGACAGTCCCATCCATCAGCACACACTCTTCGCTGCCATCTGGGAAGAGGTTCTTCACCGTCTGGTCGGCGAAGGTGATCTCCTTGCGGCCGTCTGGGAAGTGCTTCTCTGCGGGAGGAAGGAGGAGACGAGATGCTTCCTCAAAGCTTTTAAGTGATGACTGGTGTCTCGGGTGTGGGCGGTATCTCACCTGTCTGGTTATTGGGGAAATGCAGCACCTCCACGCCGTCCGGGTAGGTGATGTGCGTTGTCTGGGCGTCTGTGTAGTAGTAGATCTGACAAGCACATTAATATTTAATCTAAAAATAATTTTCTTGAATGGATCCAAACATCCACCCATCAACCGGACTCACAACTCTGCGGTCAGCCGTGACCACCTTGGTGTCGCCATTGAAAAAAGTGAACTTGACCGTGACACCATCCGATGAAAGCTCCTTCCGGGTCCCATTGGGAAAGATGATGATGCGATCGCTGCTGGCCAGGACCTTCTCCACCTGGAATGATCACTTTTCATTTCTCGTGGTGTCAAATTCGTGCCACTGAGGGCTGAGACACTGAAGAATGTGTTGATCATTAAAATCATCTGCTGTAGTGACCGGCTGAAAAGAAAACCTGCAGTTTGAGGGAAGAAGCTCAGTAATCTAATCACCTGCTGGAAGAACTTGTATGAGAGGAAAACCTGCAGGGCACGAGTCTGACGCGCTTTAGACGGTGTGTTTTTTTTGGCCATACTTTGCGCAACCACCAGAGAGCACAGATCATTCAGAGCCATTGAGCAGAGAAGGAATACCAAGTTTGAAGCTGAAATGAGGTGTGTTGAAGCAATTGCATGATTATTACAACAATACAGAGTGATGGTGGGAAGTGAATAGAGTAAGGGCTCTCTCCTCAGGCTGGGGAAGTTACCGCCTTAACAACTTAGCCTGTGGATGTTTCCTGACATTTGTTGACTTATTACATCCCAACTACATCAGTATTTTAATAAACTTGAATATGAGAATGTTTATCTCTGAGCCTCAGATTTGTCTTTTTTTTCCCAACAATTCATGTTGCAAAATACCTAAATATAATTTATCTAATTGTAAAAAAGATTTAAACACTGGTTGTGTGTGTGTGTATATATGTCCATTATTGTATATTTAAATTCTATGTAATAAAAATATACAATTTTATTTTTCTTAAATATTTGCTGCCCTGACAAATATTTTAACAATTTTGTTATATAAAATATTGCATTTATTTTTCTTTAGTAATGTAGCCGCAACGGGACACAAGCCCGGATAAATACAGAGGGTTGTGTCAGGAAGGGCATCCGACGTAAAACTTTGCCAAACCAGAACATGCAAATCAGACAAATGACTTCCATACCGGATCGAACGTGGCCGGGTTAACAACGCCCACCACCGGTACTGTTCACCGAGAGGGTGCCGGTGGAAACTGGATTACTGTTGGCCGAAGAAGGACAGGAGGAAGGTGTGTCCGTAGGAGGAGAGAGAAGAGGAATGCTAAGAGTCGAGAACTAAGAGTTGGAACTTTGAATGTTGGAACTATGACAGGAAAAGGTAGAGAATTAGTTGACATGATGCAGAGGAGGAAGGTAGACATATTGTGTGTCCAGGAGACCAGGTGGAATAGTAGCAAGGCTAGAAGCTTAGGAGCAGGGTTCAAGCTGTTCTATCATGGTGTAGATAGGAAGAGAAATGGAGTAGGTGTGATTTTGAAGGAGGAGTTTGCTAGCAACGTCCTGGAGGTAAAAACTGTGTCAGATAGAGTGATGAGCCTGAAGCTAGAAATTGAAGGTGTGATGTTCAATGTTGTTAGTGGGTATGCTCCACAGGTAGGATGTGAGATGGAGGAGAAAGATAAATTCTGGTCAGACCTGGATGAAGTGATGCAGAACATCCCCAGAAGAGAGAGAGTTGTCATTGGTGTGGACTTCAATGGGCATGTTGGTGCAGCAAACAGAGATAAGAGGTGATGGGCAAGTTTGGTATCCAGGAGAGGAACGCAGATGGTGGTTGACTTTGCAAAAAGGATGGAAATGGCTGTAGTGAATACTTTCTTCCAGAAGAGACACGAACATAGGGTGACCTATAAGAGTGGAGGTAGGAGCACACAGGTAGAAGTTGTAACCTGAAGCAAGTCAGTGACTGCAAAGCAGGGGTAGGTGAGAGTGTAGCCAGACAGCATAAGATGGCGGTGTGTAGGATGACTCTAGTGGTAAGAAGGATGAAGAGGGTAAAAGCAAAGCAGAGGACAAAATGGTGGAAGCTAAAAAAAGAGGAGTGTTGCGTGACTTTTAGGAAGGAGTTGAAAAAGGCTATGGGTGGCCAGGAAGTCCTTCCGGATGACTGGACAACTACAGCTACTGTGATCAGGGAGACAGGTAGGAGAGTACTTGGTGTGTCATCTGGAAGGAAAGTTGATAACGAGACTTAGTGGTGGAATGAGGAGGTGCAGGAGTGTATACAGAGTAAGAGGTTAGCTAAGAAGAAGTGGGACACTGAGAGGACTGAAGAGAGTTTTCTAAGGTGAAAGTAAAGGTGGCAAAGGCCAAACAAGGGGCTTATGATGACTTGTATGCTAGGTTGGACAGCAAGGAGGGAGAGAAAGATCTATACAGGTTGGCAAGGACGTGCAGCAGGTTAGGGTGATGAAGGATAGAGATGGAAGGGTATTGACAGGTGCCAGTAGTGTGATGGAAAAATGGAAAAAGTACTTTGAAGAGTTGATGAATGAGGAAAAAGAGAGAACAAAGAGTAGAAGAGGTGACTGTTGTGGACCAGGAAGTAGCAAAGATTAGTAAGGAAGAAGTGAGAAGGGCAATGAAGAGGATGAAGAATGGAAAGGCACTCGGTCCTGATGATATACCTGTGGAGGTGTGGAAGTGTCTAGGAGAGGTGGCAGTAGAGTTCCTGACCTGGTTGTTTAACAAGATCTTACATAATGAGAATGAGGAATGGAGGAGAAGTGTGCTGGTGCCCAAATTAAGAACAAGGGAGATGGCAGAGTTGTGGCAACTACAGAGGAATAAAGCTGATGAGCCATACAATGAAGTTATGGGTCAGTTATGATCAGGAATGAGCACATCAGAGGGACAGCACATGTTAGAGGTTTTGGAGATAAAGTCAGAGAGGCCAGACAGAGATGGTTCGGACATGTCCAGAATAGTGAATATATTGGTAGAAGGATGCTGAGTTTTGAATTGCCAGGCAGGAGGCATAGAGGAAGACCAAAGAGGAGGTTTATGGATGTAGTGAAAGAGGACATGAAGGTAGTTGGCGCAAGAGAAGAGGATACAGAAGACAGAGTTAGATGGAGGCAATTGATTCGCTGTGGCAACCCCTGAAGGGATAAGCCGAAAAGAAGATTGATTTTTCTTTTGTATAACCTGCCAAAATAAACATTCAACATTTAGATTATTTTTTTAGGTTTTTCTGCCATAATAAATACTGAAACATTTGCATTATTTTATGATTTCTGTGAATGTTTGTTTGTATGTGCCCTGCGATTGACTGGCGACCAGTCCAGCGTGTGCCCCGCCTCTCGCCCAAACCCAGCTGGGATAGGCTCCAGCATACCCACGACCCTGAGGATAAGCGGTGTAGAAAATGAATGAATCTATATGTATTGTTTTATTTTTCTTTAAATATTCATATTTCATCCATTATATTTAAACTTTGTGTTTAAATTTTGTGATATTGTTTCCTTTAACAATTTGCCATAACAAATATTGAAACATTTCTATTATTTCATGTTTAAATATTTTTTCTTTAATATATTCTGCATTATTTTATGTTTAAATGAAATGCTATAAATAGTTGAATATTTTTTGCCATTTCGAAATCCAGATAAAAGGTTAAATAGCGTATTTTAGAAATCAAACAAAACTTTGTGCTTAAGATTTTTGTTCCCCTACTATCTAGATCTTTGCTGACCTTGCCATCAGGATACGTGATGACCTCCTGAGCATCTTCTTCCTTGCTGCACTTGGTTGGTTGACTTGGCGTCCCATCTCTTGGCTGTGTAAGCATAATGATTGACATTTAACAGCGCAAACATTACTCCAGGACATATCAGCACCTCTGGGAATTAGCCAAGTCAGTTGAGAGCAATGCCTCTTACCAGGGAGCTGCTGTGTGAATGTTCTAGAATAGGCTGGGGGTTTTTGGCAGATGATGAAGGGCCTGACTGGGCATGCTTTCTTAGACTGCTCTTCAATGCTGCACACACGCGTCATAAACAAAGTGTTCCATAGATATTTTTACATTTTGCTCACAAAAATCTAGAGTGAGCGTTACCTTTGAGGGAGTGTGCAGGTTGCCTGCCGTCCTTGAAGTTCCCACTAGCGGCCGATGCAGTACTGCAGCTTGGAGGGCTGGCGCTCCCTCTGGAGTCGACAGGACTCTGATTACGAGAAATAGGTATGATTTCAATATTTTCATAAAATACATATTGGTGTACCTATTTTTTGGTTTTCCACACACATACTGTTCTGCTTTTCTTCTCCTCTGGAATCTTTCATTTGCGTTGTGGCTTTGATGCATCAGAGTGGGTTGTATGATGGAGTATTAGGGCCACATAAAAAATAAATATCAGATTGACATTAAAAGTCGTAATTTTACCTTACTCATTTGGAAATGGGTGGACTGTACCCTCCGGGTTGGGAGTGAGGTCTTGCCTCAGGTGGAGGAGTTTAAGTATCTCAGGGTCTTGTTTACGAGTGATGGACGGTTGGAGCGTGAGGTCGACAAACGCATCGGTGCAGAATCTGCAGTAATGCGGTCACTGTACCGGACCGTCGTGGTGAAGAGAGAGCTGAGCCGGACGGCAAAGCTCTCTGTTTACCGATCGATCTACGTTCCCACTCTCACCTATGGTCATGAGTTATGGGTCATGACCGAAAGAATGAGATCGCGGATACAAGCGGCGGAAATGAGTTTCCTTCGTAGGGGGGCTGGACTCACCCTAAGAGATAGGGTGAGGAGGGCGGCCATCCGGGAGGAGCCCAGAGTAGAGCCGCTGCTCCTTCACATCAAGAGGAGCCAGTTGAGGTGGCTTGAGCATCTCATTCGGATGCCTTCCGGGCACCTCCCTGGTGAGGTGTTTCGGGCATGCCCAGCCAGGAGAAGGCCCTGGGGAAGACCTAGGACACGCTGGAGGGACTATGTCTCACAGCTGGCCTGGGAACGCCTTGGTGTCCTCCCGGTGGAGCTGGAAGAGGTCGCCGCAGACTGGGAAGTCTGGACTTCCCTACTGAGACTGCTGCCCCCGCGACCCGGACCCGGATAAGCGGAAGAAAATGGAATGGAATTTTACCTTTGACTCAGGGCAAAGGTCACAGAAGTCCCCTGTTTTCATAGTTGTCTGGGGCAATGCCTGTTAAGATGGAGTATTAAAGTCATAGAAGATTTTGAGAATAAAGTTGTACATTTACGAGGAAAAGCTTGTAATATTAAGGGGAAAGTTACCTTCCTTCCTGAAGAATTATGCTATACTTTAACTGACATTTTTACCACTTTTTGTTTCTGCTAAAAATCTGAGTTTTATTCTCGTAATTTCACTTTTTTTCTCTCGCAAAATTAAGATTTTGTTTCATGTAAAATAATGACTTTTTTCTTGTAAAATTACAATATAATTACATGTGGTAATATTACATGTCATAGATGCCAGAGGGAAAATATAGCTTTTAGTTATAATGGAACAGCAAAACAGAGCGTTTGGGCACAAACAGATTAGCATGGTTTAGCGCCATTTCACTTGTACCTTCGTGTACCCCGCCCCCTCCACAAATGGTGTTTTGTTTTCATAACTGTCTCAGTAGCCTCAGTCGGAACATCAAGTTACGACTTATGTTAAGTTATGACTTTACACTCGTAATATTACAAGCTTTTTCTCGTAAATGTACAACGTAAATTGTCATAAATTTAATAGTTTATAATCCAAATATCAGATGATTTTAATAAAACTCCCCAACAGGCATTCCCTGAGACAGCTATGAAAACCTTTGGGCTGAGTCAAAGAGATATTACAACCTTTTTTTTCGCATAAAATCATGACTTTTAATCTCAAAATCTCAGATGTATATTTTTTAAAATGTTGATATTTTATGTTTTTGTTTGTGTTAATATTCAAGCATAAAATCACTCACTTTAGGACTTGATGAGGATATGGCGCCCTCGGTTACCTACAAATGCACTTTCACTAACACTAGTGGTGTCCAAAGTGTGGACCGGGGCTCGTTGGCGACTCACTCCACATTGTAAAAATGAAAAAAAATTTATGAATAATGAGAAAAACTTACAGCAAATTTGACTCCTTTGGTAAGAGAGGACACATCTTTAGTGTCCCTCTCTGCTTCTGGAGAGTTTTTCTTCAAGGCACTAAGACGCAGCTTCTCCAACGCACGCACCTCACAAGAGGAGAGACGGAGAAAAAAGACGTTAGGAGACGCTTCCGCCATACTGCCCCGGCCCTGTTCAAATGGCAGTCACCTGGTCCCTCAGAGCGAGATTCTCCTGGCTGAGAGAGTCCATCTGCTGGCGAAGGCGGCTGTGCGTGGACGACCAGCGGCTTTCCTTCTTTCTCAACTCCTCCTGCAGGGAGCTCAGCTGCTCCTTCAGCGCCTGAAATCACGTTTGTTGGCTGCTTAGTTGGGTAAATTCCCAAAGCACTCACCTCTTCGTTTTTGTAGGAAACTTCAGACAGACATGATTTATATGATTATGTAGTAAAGTGATTTGAATGATTTGTGGAAAAAATCTTGTCTCATTTTTCTGTATTATTTCAAGCATATTATTTTTCCTGCATGTTTGTCTCACTGAAATGTTTGATATCACCGAACAAATTTAAATATTAGTCAATGACAAGACAACTGAACATGAAATCTAGTTCTGAAACAAAACATTATTATTCCACCATAGAAAAGATACTGGGCAAAAAGTAACGAGGAGTCCCAAGACCAAAACCACCGCTGAACAAAAAGAACATCAACTTGTCTCAATTTTGCCAGAAAACATCTTGATGATCCTTAAGACCTTTGGAAAAATACTCTATGGTCTGACGAGACAGAAGTTGAACATTTTGGAAGGTGTCCCATTACATCTGGCATAAAATCATGTGGAGGCTCTCAGTTGTCCAGGTGTTCTCCATAGTAGTACTACTACCTGGCGTAAAAGTGGCGCTACATTTCGGAAAAAACATCTTAGCAACAGTAAAATACGGTGGTGGTAGTGTGATATATCTGGGTCAGTTTTGATGCTTCAGGACTTGGAAGACTTGCTGTGATAAATAGAGCAAAATATGCTGAAGGAGAATGTGCGGCCATCGGTTGGTGACCTCAAGCTGAAAGCAACTTGTGTTGTTCAGCAGGAAAATGATCCAAAATACACCAGCAAGTCAAAGAAAAACCAAATGAAGACTTCGGAGTCTGACTTGAATGCTACTGAGATCCTGTGGCATGAAAAGCCTCCAATGTGGCTGAATGACAACAATTTTGCAAAATTCCTCCACAGCGCTGTAAGAAACTCATTACATGTTATGGCTTGATTGCAGTGCAACCACTTATTAGCTTTAGGTTAAAATCCTTTTTTCACACAGGAGCATGTAGCTTTGGGATTTAAAGTTTCACTTAAAAACTGTATTTTGTATTCAGTTATGTTGTCACTGACTAATATTTACATTTCTTTGATGATCTGAAACATTTAAGTTTGACCTATCATTATCGAATATAATCATTTTTCTATAAATTGATTTGTGATTTATCTTGTTTTTATTGAACGACACTTTATGGAGCAGAAGTTGTGATTTGTTAGTAAAACAGTTACTACATTCTGCAGTGGAGTAAAATAAGATCATGCAAGATGCGTGAAAGAGACGAGCGCAAGGTGAGGAACCCTTTGGTGATGGTGGCAAACAAACATTTTACCATTCATTACAAGCCATTGGAAGTCACAAGCACCACGCTCGCATCACCTGTATCTCCTCCCGTTCTTTCTTGTCGGGCACGGCTCGCACAGCCGCGGCGTGTTTCTCAAACAGTTTACGTTCCCTCTGCAGTTTTCTGGTTTCTTCTTTCTTATAGTCCTCAAAGTGGGCCAGCTGCTCCGCTCTCTGCTGGTCCATCGCCGCACACTCCCTCCTGGACACCATAAAATGTGGCCCCCATACAAAAGTCAGGCATAGCAGACACAGGATGAGTTGTATCTGGATCATTTGGCTCACCTGAGGTTCTCCTGGTTCTTCTCATTCTCTTGTCTGAGCTTGGCCAGCGCCGCGTTCTCCTTCTGGAAGCGTTCGATCTCAATCTCCAGCTGGACCAGCCTCTCCTTCAGCTGTGCTGACTGGACACACTGGCCTGCATACGCACACACACACACACGTCTAAGCACTGCAAACTACTAGCTAAAGGAGATGCTAACACATTTTTATTGCAATGTGCAATCCAGAGCAGATCTGGATCAAACTTGCATTGATATTATGGCTTCTCCAATCGATTTTGTTCAAGTGGGATAAGTAGAAGTTGCTTTAGACCAGGGTTGCTCAATACGTCGATCGCGATCTACCAGTCGATCACAAAGACATTGTGGGTAGATCGCGTGACATTCACGGCGTCCATGCGCTGAACCAAAACACGGGTGTACGCCCCGTCCCCACCTCTGCTTTACAAAGTCTGATATCGATCTAAATAAGGAAAATGATTGGGGACCGCTGATATAAGAAATTACTAGTCTGATAAAAAATAATTATACATAAATAAAAAAAATTAAAAAAAATAAAAATACGTCCACTGGATTGACAGTCACTGCGCATGCGGAAACACCGGCACTATGTGCCGCAAAACTAACTAGCAGTGAGTTACCTCTGTTTCTTCTCTTAAATTTAAAAAAAGGTATAACAATGAGTGGAGGAGCTGAACCAAGTAAGAAGAACAAAAACGTGTCACTTTCGTTTAGAATAAGAGGAGGACTTGAGGTAAGCGGCATCGAAGATGGATGGATGGGTTTTCGAAGTACTTTTACCTCATCTGCTACACTGCAATCGCAACACCAAATAACGGAAATGTGGAGCAGCATTTCTGGACCTTTAATGGCAAATACGACACCAACTAAAACCCAGGTAGTGACAAAAAAATGAACATAGTTGTGTTGTGTTTTGAAATATGGTCTCATGCGATTATGTATAAGACAAAAACTTATATTGTACATATCAATATATTGCGATTTCTTATAAAAATATGCGTTGTGTGATTGTAGACGTGGTAGATCTTTTTGAGTTGATCATTTTGTAAGTATCTCGCAGGTTGAAAAAGTGTGAACACCCCTGCTTTAGACTAATCTCGTTGGGGCTGACTCAACAGTGCCTCTGCTGGATGCAGCCAAGTACTGCACTCCATTTTGCCCCAAGTCCCTCCAAGACTCGATAAATTGGATTCATTCTCAGAAAGCCTTCTTTGAAACAATGAAAGATGGAAATGTGCATCTCACCAGCCTCCTCGTCTGTCTTCTTGTCGTGAGGAGGGGGCGGAGGGACTGGGGGATTCTGGGTCTTTGGCTGGAGTGACGGAAAAAGTTTCACCATGAGTTTGGAAGGAGGGAGAGAAGGAGGCGCCTCTGGCTCCTGATTGGCTGCTCTCGTGGACACCGGCTCTGCCTCGCTGACCGCCGTGTTGTCGAGGTCATTCCACGTGTCGTCGTCGTCAAACACAACTTGACCCAGCGGCGCATCTTTGTTCTCCGTCAGTGTGGAGTCGGTGCTGCTGATGACGTTGCCGTCCTCGCTGCCGGCATCTAAACACTGACAGATGACATCCTCATTCTGATATGAGCGTCTGTCGTACATTGGCTCAGACGGGACAGGGAAGCGGCTTGGGAGGCTGCAGGGAGAAACGACCCGCAAAACTGAACCTTCCGGCTCTTTAATGTCAGCGCCGGGCGTTGATGTAGAGTCCTCTTCATCGTCAAACC
Organism: Oostethus manadensis; assembly: GCA_024372805.1. Taxonomy (NCBI): domain Eukaryota; kingdom Metazoa; phylum Chordata; class Actinopteri; order Syngnathiformes; family Syngnathidae; genus Oostethus; species Oostethus manadensis. Next base: position 14,787 of record QODF01000295.1, read on the forward strand.
TCACTTTGTTCTTCTTCGCAGCACCACAGGCACTGCCGCCATCAACATGGCTTCCAGGACTGCAACGCTGCTCCCTAGTGGGCGGGGACTTGATGGGCGTGGACGACAAGCGTCGCTGGTGCAACCCAATCGCAGAGAGCAGCCTCCGGTTCTGCTGATCCATCTGGAGAACCTACAGGCCCACAAAACCAATATGTCACGTCCCATTTCAAACCTTCTTTTTACAAACATAATTGGACACCACAGTAGAGCCATGTGAATTCTCCCAGCCAATCATCCATCCATCCATTTTCCTCCGCTTATCCGGGTCCGGGTCGCGGGGGCAGCAGTCTCAGTAGGGAAGTCCAGACTTCCCAGTCTCCAGCGACCTCTTCCAGCTCCACCGGGAGGACACCAAGGCGTTCCCAGGCCAGCTGTGAGACATAGTCCCTCCAGCGTGTCCTAGGTCTTCCCCTGGGCCTTCTCCCGACTGGGCATGCCCGAAACACCTCACCAGGGAGGCGCCCGGGAGGCATCCGGACTAGATGCCCGAGCCACCTCAACTGGCTCCTCTCGATGTGAAGGAGCAGCGGCTCTACTCTGAGCTCCTCCCGGATGGCCGAGCTCCTCACCCTATCTCTTAGGGTGAGTCCAGCCACCCTACGAAGGAAACTCATTTCCGCCGCTTGTATCCGCGATCTCATTCTTTCGGTCATGACCCATAACTCATGACCATAGGTGAGGGTGGGAACGTAGATCGATCGGTAAACAGAGAGCTTTGCCTTCCGGCTCAGCTCTCTCTTCACCACGACGGTCCGGTACAGCGACCGCATTACTGCAGATGCTGCACCGATCCGTCTGTCGATCTCACGCTCCAACCTTCCCTCACTCGTGAACAAGAACCCGAGATACTTGAACTCCTCCACCTGAGGCAAGACCTCACTCCCAACCCGGAGGGTACAGTCCACCCGTTTCCGACTGAGAACCATGGCCTCGGATTTGGAGGTGCTGAGTCTCATCCCAGAAGCTTCACACTCAGCTGCAAACCGCTCCAGTAAACGCTGAAGGTCACAGCCTGATGAGGCCATAAGGACCACATCGTCTGCAAATAGCAGAGACGAGATCCTAAGGTCACCAAGCTGGACTCCCTCAACACCTTGACTGCGCCTAGAAATTCTGTCCATGAAGATTATGAACAGAATCGGTGACAAAGGGCAGCCTTGGCGGAGGCCAACGTTCACCGGAAACAAGCTCGACTTACTGCTGGCAATGCGAACCAGGCTCCTGCTTCGATTGTACAAGGACCGAATGGCACGTAGAAGCGGACCATCAATCCCGTACTCCCGGAGCACCCCCCACAGGACACCACGAGGGACACGGTCGAATGCCTTTTCCAGGTCTACAAAGCACATGTAGACTGGTTGGGCAAACTCCCACATACCCTCGAGTACCCTTGCAAGGGTGTAGAGCTGGTCCAGTGTTCCGCGACCGGGACGAAAACCACATTGCAGCTCCTCTAACCGAGGTTCGACTAACGGTCGTACCCTTCTCTCCAGCACCCTGGAGTAGACTTTCCCAGGAAGGCTGAGGAGTGTGATCCCCCTATAGTTGGAACACACCCTCCGGTCACCCTTTTTAAAAATGGGGACCACCACCCCGGTCTGCCAGTCCAGAGGTACTGTTCCTGACTTCCATGCAATGTTGTAGAGGCGTGTCAACCAACACAGTCCTCCAACATCCAGAGCCTTGAGAAATTCTGAGCGGAACTCGTCTACCCCCGGAGCCTTGCCACTGGGGAGTGATTTGACTACCCCAATTACCTCAGCCACGGTGATAGAACTGTCCACGTACGTATCCTCAGACTCTGCTTCCTCTATGGAAGGCATGTCAGTGGGATTGAGAAGGGCCTCGAAGTATTCCTTCCACCGACCAACTATATCCACAGTCGTGGTCAGCAAGCCCCCGTCCGCACTGTAAACAGTGTGAACTGGGGGCTGCTTCCCCTTTCTGAGGTGTCGGACGGTTTGCCAGAACCTCTTCGAGGCCGACCGAAAGTCGTGCTCCATAGCCTCACCGAACTCCTCCCACACCCGAGTTTTTGCCTCGACCACCGCCGAAGCCGCGTGCCGCTTGGCCTGCCGGTACCTGTCAGCTGCTTTGGGAGTCCCGCAAGCCCCCAGCCAATCAGCACAAAAAAAAAAAAAAAACATCAAACCTTGTGCGCACCAGGCCTGGGACGATCATATTTACATTCATTCGTCACACAATAGATAAAAATGAACTGAACTGGGATCATTTTCCGTGTCTGTTTCCATCCTCCTCCCGAATCCAAACATGTAAGAAGAGAGTTCACTCTGTGCATAGATAGAACAACGACATGAACCAAGTGAGCCCTCAGTCATACAGTCTCTTTGTCTCGGTAGGTGGAGGCGGGGCTGCTAGCATACATACAGAGTGCAACGTAGTATAATTTAAATTAGTAGATTGCAATATACTGTCTTGTACAATCAATACATGTGTTAAATATAAAAATATTAATAATAAAAATAAAACAAACAGTAAATTGCTGTCAAGTGCTGCATGATTGACATGTGAGGAGAAACATCACCTTGGTGACAAAGGAGGAGGTGGAGGAGAAGGAAAGCTCCTCGGCCGCTTGCTCCAGGAGTTCAAACTCTCCAAGCTCCATGCTCTCAAGCTGACGCTCGCACTCCCAACGCCGCACTTTTTCCAAGGAAGACGCCTCACTGGGGTCCTGCGGAACTCCGGCTACCGCACACTCATCCGGCGATTCCGGTCTTGGAACGCAGTTGTGCTCGGTGGCCACCGGCGTTGTCACGGCGAGATGGGGGCAGCAAGCCTCCGCTGTGTGACTGTGCTGCACTTGCTTGCTGGGTCGGCCAACCAAAACATCCCCGTTTCTGTGTTCTGTGTTTTGTCTCTGGTGGCAGCGCAACACTTTCGTCTGTGCCATCTTACGATCAACTTGACGGTTTTCCTTGTTGAGGGTGGCAGTTTTACGCTGGAACAGAAACCGCTGGGATGCTTTTTTGGCACCTGTCTGGATACATATGGGCATGGAGGCAGCAACTCCGGCGGGGGTCGCTGGTTTGGACTCAGACGTTGTGTCCTCCTTGGGAAAAGAGGACTTGCTGCTGTTGGCAAATCTAGACAGACCCTGGCCTCGCCTCAGAAAGGCCCTTTTAGTTTTGGGAGAGTCCCCTCCATTTGGCTTCTGTCAATAGGATGACACATCAAAGTGATATCAAATAAAACATCACATCATATCACATGCTGCATCATGAAGGCAACAGGGTAGTAAATCATTTCCAATAGAAGATCTTTGCACTTACTGTAATGTAATTTCACACTTTAAAACGCTACTGCACACACTATAATTATCTATAATTATCTGTAATTAGCTGAGATTCTAAAAATATATACACCGCCATTTCCACTGAATTTAAAAAAAAAGTGTACATTTTGTATATATGTCGCACATATTAGTCTAACATATTGTAGTCTAAAAATTATCTTAACTGCTTCCCATCATGCATTGCTTTGCTAGGAAGCAGGCCGGCCACTACACACTTGCTTTTGCACTTTCAACTGCAATGATGACATGTGTCCACTTGAGGGAGCGTTGTCGCCAACCTGCTTCCCAGTGAGCAAAGCAGTGCATGATGGGAAGCAGTTTATTATTCTACGCTGGCATTGGTACTTTTCTTGTATATTTCTTCCCTACCTTTTGCGTGTTAAATTGCTGTGTGAAGATTTAGTGTTCTTAACTGTTATATTGATTAATATATATTAATAAAGTATATATCTATTCTCCTGCAACCTGCAGGTTGACAAGCTCTTTGTAAGGTCTCTTGTAGAGTGTGATTGGCTGCTGCCAAAGAAAGAGCCACCGCTTCCTTGCTAATTTGCGAGCGGCACAGTATTTAAACGATTAGTAATAGTTCTGAAGTATATGAGATCAGAACATGGCCATAAATCAGCCGCAACGTTGCCTGAGCCTCAGGATTCAAAGTTTATTTTAAAAAAGTAGCGGCTTACATGCGGGAAATTATAGTATACATGCAGATTTTGAAAATGTACCCCCTTACTAAGATATGAATGGTACAGAACTTTTATGGATTATGTTACAGTGTAAAAAAAAATCCCCATAAAAAAAAAACAATATGAATTTGATAAATTAATTTGTATTCACATAGATTTTACTATAATCCCAAAAATATGACACTTTCATATTTGTATATAGGCTTTAAATGTTGTTAGAAGTATAAATGTTATTTATACAGTTAAAGACAAAGCTTTGCATTATTGTCAGTAATTTGTATAAACATTTCACTTTTTTCTCTTTACATTACACCTTTTGCTCAATTTTTAAAATTTTTTCTGTGGTTCTTTTATTGTTTATTGTAGTTCTCCAATGTGTCACTGGTCAATAAAAAACCAGCAAATCCCAGCCACTAGCAAAATGATGAGGTTTGAGCGTGGGATGTGACATTAATTGTGAGCAACCTCAGTACGAGTCATGCATTAATGACCTCCTTTTAGCTGTTTTTATATCTTAAGAATGCACAGAAAAGAGAATGATGTGTATGTTCATGTCTCACATAAAGATTGTGGATAATGGGTAAAATTCCAAAAAAGTGCACTTTTCCTTTAGGTCACAGGATTTTTTTTTTTTTTTTTTTTTGGGGGGGGGGGGTGCAAATCACGCTTTGTGAGGGGGATGGCATGTTTTTTCTTTCATTCTCGGATTTCTAGAATATTGCAACCAGTGAGTTTCAGTCCTAATGTTTGTGATGTTCTCTGACCTGCTGTTGCCAGAGGGATTTCAGCCTCTGCTCCTCCATCCTCAGCTGCTCCTCCAGTAACTCCTCAAACGTCTGCTTGCCTGCCGTTATTGGTCTGTAGCAGGACACACAAACAATGTCAACCAACCATCAAGGTTCATACACCTTTTCCAGGAAAGAATTCTAGGCTCGTTTTTGGCTAAATGAAAGGTACCTGTCTTTAAGCACTGAATCATCTTCTCTGCTGTTGTTGCGAGTGAAAGCCGTTTCATCACTCTGTCTTGATGAAGAACCATCAAATTGCTTCTTGGTGGCATCAGTCCTGGTGCCTGAGAGTACCACACAAAACAAAACCTAAGAGCACTGGACTTTCATGTTTTGTTTTGTTTTTTTGGGAAAAAAATACCACCATTCTCCTGGTCCTGCAGTTGAATGCCATTTTGACCACTTTGTAACTGTGTGAGCGTCTCTTCCTGCCAGGGGTTCACCGGACAGTTGACTGTAGGGCTGTACTGGATCTGTCTGGGACTGGAGGCCTCATGTTCCGCTCCTAAACTCTCACATGATACATAGTAGCCACTGACTGTGTGCAAAAGTGCAATAGCAAACTCATTTCAAGAAGCAAAGACATCTGTGCATACCCTCAGTGCCAAGATGGGATGTGTTCATCATTCTCAGGAGCCTCTGCTGCTCATCCTGAAGGTGAAGGAGCTCCCCCAGCTGGTCAGCTTTAAGCTGCTCCTGCATGTGCTGTTGCCACCTTCTCAGCTGCAAAGTGTGTATGTGTGCTCTTCATATTTATTGAAATAAAATAGATCACTTTGTACTGCAGTGAGCTACAATACAATTTATAGTAAAAAAACACAGACACGTCGTCCAATGACAAGCATGGACTGTGTATCTCCAAATACTGAAACAACAAAACGGTGTACATTCACCTTAACGTCAAACAAGTCCAGTATGTTTAATTCTTCTTACCTCTCCCAGCTTCATCATGATGGGAGCATCCTGAGAGTCGCTGGACACCTCAGCCCTGTACCTGTCTCCTCCTTCGTGCACGCCGAGGCAACTGCTGTCCGCCGAGGCCGGCAAAGGGGCGAAGTCTGAGGCGCAGGAGTCGCCTTCGTCTGGCTCCGGGGTCGGCAGTCCCGGCGTGCAAGGGGGGTACGTGTACCGCAGGGACTCGGCCAGGTCCGGGCTAGGGTTGAGGATAACACCGGCCTTGGTGCTGCTGGGCATCCAGCGGGTCAAAAAGTCCACTTGGGAGTATGGAATCCCGGCGGCCGTAGATGACATTGTGGCGGGTCTATGGTCGCGGTAGGTTGAGGGGTTTCTACATGATATCCAAATGTATTCCTGGAAACACTTACTGCGGTGGAGCAGATAGTTTAATAGGAGTTTGCGTCTCTTTAAACGAGCACGACTAGCATACCGTGAAATAAATGGTATGGTAACGCCATCTTAATTAGTCGTTAAATGCTTCGGCGAAGGCTTAACAAGTACCGCAAAAATCAACCTCGGACGCTGGGAAACATTTTAAAAAGTGGCCGAAGACACACATTGCCCACAAACGAAGCTGAAACAAAGGCTTTAAAGGGTTTACAAAAAACTCTCAAAATATCAAACCTTCGAACCTTGCCGCCATGTCAAAACAAAGCCCGGGAGTTGTCAACAGCAGCAGGGAGCTACCATCGAAGACTGTGCTTCTCAGGTGGGGCGAACTCTCTACCGCCATCTGCTGGATCGGAGTGATAGGATTTAAAGCATATTTAAAACGGCAGCTCACATTGAAAACAATGCAGACTATCCGATTAGTTAACTAACCGATTCTAAAACATTTCAAAACATCACCACAGCATTCATTTTTCCTTCCTGAAAAACGAAAGTATGCACGCGTTACTACCCGACCCGTAACAAAAACCGATCCCTTCTGCACACGTGCACAGCCTACGTCACGTTTTTACGGCGAATATGTTGTGACGTCTCGTGCCGTGAGATTTGAAAGTAAACGACCGTCTGGATTTCGTCTGGAGACATTTTTTCACACAAATAAATGCATCCAAATGTACACATATACATGTATCATTTTTTTAAAGCGCAATGTCCAAACCTATGCACGTGTTTTTGGAAGTAGGTTTTTCGGAGTTGAAAAAGAAAAAAAAAACCAAACCTATAATTGAGCCACTTTGCATAATGGCTACATTTGGAAAAATGTGATATGTTGTCGTTGGTTCAATTCAAACAACTTTTGGGGATGCTTGCAATCCGTACAATAGGTGAGGTTCACGCGTTGCGGACACCCACAACGCCCATATCCGGTTGGCGCCCACGTATTTCACCATAAAAACCTAAACTACCAACCTGATTCTACCTCCATGTTTAAGCTTTCGACGTGTACGTTTTGCCAGAGTGTGAATCTATTTCTAACAACATATTAGTATATCGATCCCGTTCTTTTGTTTCACTTCTATTGGTAATGCCAAATCACGTAACAAAGTTTTACACTGACATGCACAAACCGGATGTACTTTATGTTGCGCTTTGGCGAATGGTCCAAACGAAAATGGCTCCATGACACGACTGTGCTAGGTTTTGTTTCTCCGCACTGACTGGAAGCATTGGTTCCGTCATGGAAAAAGTCGGATGCGATGTGCACGGTGAGTCGTTAAAATGTGCATTTCAGACCGTTTGTTTTACACGAACAGTTACTTTCTTGGCTTTTTTTCCTTTCTTAACTCACACATTTTGTTGTGTCTTTTAGGTGGCGTGTGCATGTTAAAAACGGGAGTTAAAGATGGCCCCACCAAAGGCAAAAGCTTCTACGTTTGCGTGGACAAGCGTGGGTGTGATTTCAGCAAGATAGCAAGGTTAGCGTCTCTTCTCGCATTCGTTTTGGCTTCCGGGTATCACAGGCGCAAAGTTTGGTATCAAGCCCATACCATGGAAATGTTGTACCAGTATTGCCGATATTGATACGTTTTATTTGAACGTTGAGCAAATAAAGTCAACAGTGCAATAAAAACTTACTACTGTCTCTCATTGGGAACCTTCTGTCTCCAAGGACTTATTTTCAATATCAACAATGTAACAACATTGTCACCATTGTATAAAACAATTGAATGCAATGCAGATACCTCCCTATCTATGCCCGACATAGCATTAGGTACACCTGCACAACGGATTGACCCTCAATATAAGAGATGTGCAAGAAAAAGAACGATTTAACTGTAAGTCTGCCTTGAACCATGGCTTATTGCTTTGTCAGCATCCCGCCATCCCACTGCCTCCAGCATGAACAATCCATGGTGGAACTCCAAGCGCTGACCCGCAGCCAGCAGCAGCAGTGCGACAGGTCAGATACTTGCAAAGGAAATACAGTAATCTGTCGTTTAATTGGTTCCTGAAAAGGGGGGCCTTATGTGGAGGGGGCGTAGTACTAGAGAGTAGCGGTGAGATGATTCTAACCCATGCTAATCTGCTCTGTTTTGTTGTCCTGCTATAAATAAAACGTTCCTAAAGCAAGAGGAACGTTTCTTGAAGAACTATGCTATATTTTCCCTCTGAGACAGATGACACCATCACACCTAATATTCACACTTTTTTTCGTCTAAAAATACGAGTTTTATTCTTGAATGAAAAAAGGTATAATTTTATGAGATTAAAAGTTGTAATATTACAAGAAAAAAATGTGTAATATTATGATAAGAAATGTGTAAATTTACGATTAAAAAGTCATGATATTCCGAGATTAAAAGTCATAATTTTATGAGAACGTTCCGCCAAGGCTGCCCTTTGTCACCGATTCTGTTCATAATCTTCATGGACAGAATTTCTAGGCGCAGTCAAGGTGTTGAGGGAGTCCATCTTGGTGACCTTAGGATCTCGTATCTGCTATTTGCAGACGATGTGGTCCTTATGGCCTCATCAGGCTGTGACCTTCAGCGTTTACTGGAGTGGTTTGCAGCTAAGTGTGAAGCTTCTGGGATGAGACTCAGCTCCTCCAAATCCGAGGCCATGGTTCTTAGTCGGAAACGGGTAGACTGTACCCTCCGGGTTGGGAGTGAGGTCTTGCCTCAGGTGGAGGAGTTCAAGTATCTCGGGTTCTTGTTCACAAGTGAGGGAAAGTTGGAGCGTGAGATCGACAGACGGATTGGTGCAGCATCCGCAGTAATGCGGTCGCTGTACCGGACTGTCGTGGTGAAGAGAGAGCTGACCCGAAAGACAAAGCTCTCTGTTTACAGATCGATCTAGGTTCCCACCCTCACCTATGGTCATGAGTTATGGGTCATGACCAAAAGAATGAGATCACGGATACAAGCGGCGGAAATGAGTTTCCTTCGTAGGGTGGCTGGACTCACCCTAAGAGATAGGGTGAGGAGCTCGGCCATCCGGGAGGAGCTCAGAGTAGAGCCGCTACTCCCTCACATCGAGAGGAGCCAGTTGATGTGGCTCGGGCATCTAGTCCGGATGCCTCCCGGGCGCCTCCCTGGTGAGGTGTTTCAAGCATGCCCAGCCGGGAGAAGGCCCCGGGGAAGACCTAGGACACGCTGGAGGGACTATGTCTCACAGCTGGCCTGGGAACGCCTTGGTGTCCTCCCGGTGGAGCTGGAAGAGGTCGCCGGGGACCGGGAAGTCTGGACTTCCCTACTGAAACTGCTGCCCCCGCGACCCGGACCCGGATAAGCGGAGTAAAATGGAATGGAATGGAATTTTATGAGAAAAAAAGTCATAATTTTACGAGATTATAAATCGTAATTTTATTAGATTTAAAGTGATAATTATACGCGGAAAAAGTCTGAATTTTACGAGATTAAACATTTTTGTTTTACAAGATTAAAAGTTGTAATATTATGAGAAAAAAAATTGTAATTTTACGTATTTCAAAGTCTTACTTCACGAGAAAAAAGTCATAATATTACAAGATTAAAAGTCGTAATTTTAATATTAGGTGTGATTGTGTCATCCGTGTCAGAGAGAAAATATATCACAATTCTTCAGGAGGGAAGGAAACTTTACTCTTGCTTCAGGAAGCTTTTATTCATAAGGGGACAGCAAAACAGAGCAGATTAGCATGGGTTAGCATCATCTCATCGCTACTCTCTAATACCCTATCCCCTCCCTGTAAGGCCCCACGTTTCATAGCTGTCACAGGCAATGCCCATAATGTCAAGTTACGACTTTTATTCTCGTAAAGTTACGATTTTACAGTCATAATATTACAAGCTTTTTCTTCTAAATGTACGATGTTATTGTTTTACATCTTTGACTTTATTCTCGAGATCTAAAATGATTTTAATACGCTGTCGTAACAGGCGTTGGCTGAGACAGCTATAAACCCAGGCTACTTGTGACCTTTGGCCTGGGTCAAAGGTAATATTACACCATTTTTTATCATAAAATTACGACTTTTAATCTCGAAATTATAAATTTTTTTTTTATTTTTATGTGGCCCTAATATGCTGTAATTTGGGTGAAGAATATGTCAGATTTGCTTAAAAATGCATATTTTTGACTAATAATAGAGCTTAGTCAAACATAAAGCAGCAATCATGATTTCATGTAAAAATATGATATAGTGAGGGATTGCTGTAATAGTAATTTTGTGTACTGGTTTAGTTTTCATAAAATGAGTGTCAGATTTGTGTGAGAAGCATCTAAACTTGCATGAATTGCTACACCACGCCCCCAGGTTGTTTTACAGGTGCATCTTGGGTAAAAAAGCAGGACAGAAGTGGTGTGGAAACGTGCCTTGGACTGCGGTAAGATGCAAGGCTGAGGGTACTGAGGCCAGAAGCTGTGGAAGTATTTGTAAATTCCCCGGTCCCACAGCCGCTCTTACGTGTTGTTTTTCACAGCCTGAGGAGATACAGAAGAAGCAGGAAAAACTGGCACAAACTTCCTGCCGAAACCCCTTTAAGCTTCCTGGGAAAGTGGGTGATGACTCAGAGTGGAAGAGGACGCACCGCGGGTCGAGTGACGGGAACGGAGGAGCGGAAATATCTAGCGAGGTGGCGCAAAAGAGTGACTTTTCTTTTTTACGAATATTTTTGACTTTATTCCAATTGTAGCTTTTTCTCTGAAATAATAATGACGTATTTTTGTTTTGTTGTTATCATAACATTACATGGTTTTAAAAAAAAAAAGAGATTTTATTTATTTTTTCCCCTTTTTTTTTTTTACTGTTGCAGATGTTATGTTTTCATTTCGGATGTTTATTTTAAAATTTAGAAAATATATAAATATTACTGATTTTTCTGCTTTTTTAATTTTAACATTTGAAAATTATGAACATTTAATTCTCACAAAAATTGCTTTGTTTTTTAAGCTAGTTCCACTTTTTTTAAATTTTCTTCTAGTGATTATAAATTCTCATAATATTTGGACTTTATTCTTGTAACATAAGATTTTCTGCAACTTAAATGTTGTAAAATGACCATTTTGTTTGTTTGTAACAATATCAAGATGTTGTTTTTTTGATATTTCAACTCTCTGCTGCTAAAAATGTTTTTTTTCTCCTTAGAATGTGACTTTATCTCCTTATGTGAACTGTAGTCTTGTTAAAAAAAAATTTAGCTAGTTCCACCTTGTAATTTTTTTTTTTGCTCATTATGAATTAATTCCCATAATATTTTGACTTTATTCATGTAAAACATTTTCTGCAAACTAATTTTCCTAAAATTACAGCCAAATTCATTGTTTTAATTTTCACAATTTTACAACTCAAATAAAAGTCAATTTTCTTTAATATTTTAACTCTCTGCTACTAAAATTTTTAAAAAATTCCTCAAGGGGTTATTTTCATAAAATTTTGATTTTTGTCCTTAGAATGCAACCTTTTCTCTTCATATTCTGACTTAAGTCTCATAAAAAATTACAACTGTTTTTTTTACAATTAAAAAAATTTTTTTTTGTTAATTTTAAAAATAATATCACAATTTTATTCTCACAAAATTCGATTTGTCGATTAGAAAGCAAAGGTGGAGAAGAAAAGTGGGCAGCAGATTGTGGCTGGCGCTCACAGAGGTAAGGAGCTTCCGTCAGGTATGACGTTGAAGAAGAGATCTTCCGACGACCTCAAAGCTTCCAGCGAGCAGGCGGAGCAAACACTTCGTCCAGGCGGTGCCAAAGCTTCAGTACAAACTTCCTCAGAGGTTCTTAAAGACACCGAGCGACGGCCTCCCGCAGAAGCGACAGCAAGCGCCTCCGATGAAGAACTCAGAACGCACCAGAGCGAAGAGGACGACGTGTTGTTCGTGTCAGCGACGCCCCCGCCTTCGAAAGTTCCCCCTGCCTCCACCGTCCAAAAAACTCTCACCGCCTACCCGGGGTTTCAGCCCGCTTCCAAGACCAAGGATCCTCAAGGGATGCACAAGCTGCTGTCCATTCAGCTCCAGCAGAAAAAGGTGAGCAGTCGCCGTTGAGGAGGTCATAAAAACTGTCTGACTGTCTGGTGCGTTTTGTGCACCAGGCCACTCTGTCCGCGATTAACGTGGCGGCGCTGCCCGACAAAGGCGAGCGGCTTAGGACGCAGGTTAAAGAGCTGGAGGCATCGCTGGAATCTCTGAGCCTGGCCTCCACTTCCCCGCAAGGTAACAAATGAAAACCCACAGCATTCGCATTCTCCCCGCTCGTCATCTGTGCCGCTGCGACTTACTTGATATCGCTTTAGAGTCCGGAGACGTGACTGCGCTCAGCAGCAGCAGCGGTCACGTCAACCCCTTCAGCCGTCCGGGTGGCACCATTCTGCTTCCCGCATCTCAGGCCCCACGACCCCCTATCCAGTCCAGCCAGGACCCCTCCCAGATGTATGGAGGTAAAGCCGGCATCCAACAACAGAATGGGCGGGTGAAGACCCCCGTAGACATTTTTGACACTGGATTATTTTTAAATCAACATTTGCAATAAAAGTGACTCTTTGATTGGACTTGTG
>QODF01000295.1:30000-42123 GCA_024372805.1 Oostethus manadensis
GTGCTCTGTGGCATTTGCAGGCGCTGCCCAAGCGCAGGCCTTCTACGGCGGCAGGATGACAGACGACCGTCTTCTGGCGGTGAAAAACGCCACCTGCGAGGCCATCGATCACTTCCACAAATCACTGGAGTCCTGTCCCGGCCCCGACATGGAGGCCCCGGATCCGAAAGGCCTCAAGGTTACAACCAGAACATCTCACATCTATTTTTTTTCCCACCTCTTCATTTTGCTAAAGTTTGTGGTGCTGACTGGTTGTCCAGGTGTCCCTCTTGGCCCATCAAAGGAGAGCTCTGGCCTGGCTGCTCTGGAGGGAAATGCACAACCCGTGTGGAGGAATTTTGGGTAATGAGGAACAAGGAAGGATGGATTTGACTGGGTTTGTTTTTCATGTGCGCTTTTTTCCCTCCCAGCGGACGACATGGGTCTGGGCAAAACGCTGACGATGATTGCGCTCGTTCTGGCCAAAAAGGTGAAGTCCAAACAGAAAGAAGAAGATAAAAAAGAGGAAAAGAAACAGAGGAATTGGCTCTCTAAAACTGGTACCTTTCTCACGTCATTTTGTCAGAGAAAAGAACCAAGGAACTGGAGATAGCTTGTGTGTGTGCGTGCCTCTGTGTATTGCTCCAGATTTCCAAGTGGTGCCCTCCAAAGGCACCCTAATCATCTGCCCCGCCTCGCTGGTTCACCACTGGAAGAAAGAGATAGAGCGACACGTCAAGGCGGGCAAGCTGACCGTCTATTTGTACCACGGGCCCGACCGCAAGAAGTGCGCCACAGCGTAAGGAGAGCTAACCCACACACCACACTACCACTAGAAACGAGTGCAAAATGAGACAAATGCAGCGGTGCCTCGGTTAACATCATTTATCCGTTCCAGAAAGTTTGACTCAAACCAAAACGGACTCTAACCAAAGCAAATTTTCCTATAGGAAACCATGTAAACCCAAAGAATTCATTCCAGACATCCAAAAATGTTAAGACAGGACACTTTTTTTTATAGACTATCAGTTTTACATGCAGAAAATGATGCACAAATAATCACAAATGATAACTGAATGGACAACTGAACAAGTAACACCACTTTTACTTAGTTTTGTTGGGGAAGAAAAATGTTTATTTTTTATATTTCAATTCACTGCTACTAAAATGATATTTTTTCTCATATTATTACCATTTTATCCTCATAAAATTGCAGAAAAAAATTCCCTCAGGCTTTAATCTCATAAAAATTACTGGGCTTATACTGTTTTTTTAATTTTTTGATTCTAATATTAAAATTCTTTTCTCACAAAATTAAATTTTTTTCTCAGCTAGCTCTATTTTCTTCTCATAAATACAATTTCATTCCCATAATATTTTGACCTCATTCTTGTAACATTATAACTTCTTCTGCAACCTAATTTTCCTCAACTTTGTAGTTTCGTTTGTTTGTCAGCAAAAGCGGCATAAAAATGGATGAATGTATGGATGCATCACAATATTAAATAAAAAAGGTCTATTTTCTTTGATAGTTGAACTTCATGCTACTAAAATGAAATTTTTTTTTTCGGTTTATATATTTTTTTCCTAATTGATTTTGGAATACAACAATGTCCTGTTCCTTACTTTTAGAGTTAGTTTATCTGTAGCAAGAAATGTTTTTAGCCGCACAGGAGCAAGAGCGAATCAGGAGGGGAGCTTGATGTACAAAGTGACGTTGATGTGATGGACAGACTGGGCACGCCTGATTTAGAGGCACCACTAACATGTTCCTTAGCGGTTCTCCATTTGTGTCTGTATTTCTATAAAGTCACCATCACGTCAACAAATCCCGCTTTGTCGTCCCGACAGGTTGGCAGATCATGACGTTGTGGTCACCACGTACAGTTTGGTCTCCAAGGAAGCTCCTGCCCAGAAGGAAGTGGAGAAACACCACCAGGAAGCCAGCGACGTGGTGGGTCAAAGCTCAAATATGTCGACCAATGGGTGCCGGGTAACGCATCATAACCTATCAAAACAATTCCCACATCCTCCCTCCTGCGTGTATCCCCAGCCTGCACACTCTGGGCCTCTCCTGCGAGTGGCCTGGTCCCGTGTGATTTTGGACGAGGCCCATAATGTTAAGAACCCCAAAGTACAGACCTCCATGGCAGTGTGCCAGTTGAGGGCGGGCGCCCGCTGGGCTGTCACGGGCACACCCATCCAGAACAACCTGCTGGACATGTACTCTCTGCTCAAGTAAGACCTGCTCAGTTGGTGACCGCTCGAGTGGGGGGAACCGACAGTGCGTTTTCTACCCCGCAGGTTTCTGTGCTGTTCTCCGTTTGACGAGTACAAACTTTGGAAGGCGCAGGTCGACAACGGGTCCAAGCGCGGAAGGGAGAGACTCAACATCTTGACCAGGACTCTGCTGCTGCGCCGCACCAAAGACCAGCTGGACTCTTCGGGAAAACCGCTGGTAGGAGGTCAGCACCAGGTCCTTTGGCGCTCCACATGACTGGCTAAAAGATCCCCGATTCCCTTTCCACACGGAATCTTTCAGGTGTTGCTTCCCAGGCGGACCTGCAAGGTGCATCAACTCAAGCTGTCTAAGGATGAGCAAGCAGTCTACAACGTCGTCTTTGACCAATCCAGGTGGCCTGGCGTGTGCTGTGCGTGGATATGTTTTGTCACTCATTGGTGAACTTTTCACCTTAGATCTACCCTGCAGAACTACCTGAAGAGGCATGAAGGGAATGACATGAAGAGCGGAAGCACTGCCACTTCAAATCCCTTCGACAGAGGTGGGACACTACTATGTAGGCTGTTAGCATGCTAACTTAAGTTTACTAATATTTTTAGCATTTTCAGAGATGAGCACTCATATAAACCTAGCGCTGTCATGTTAGTTTTTAGCCTGCTTATTATATTAGTTAGTATATTTATTAGTAGTATATTATGCTAACATAATTAGCATTAGTGCGGATGCTGCACCGGTCCGTCTGTTGATCTCACGCTCCAACCTTCCCTCACTCGTGAACAAGAACCTGAGATACTTGAACTCCTCCACCTGAGGCAAGACCTCACTCCCAACCCGGAGGGTACAGTCCACCCGTTTCCGACTGAGAACCATGGCCTCGGATTTGGAGGTGCTGAGTCTCATCCCAGAAGCTTCACACTCAGCTGGAAACCGCTCCAGTAAACGCTGAAGGTCACAGCCTGATGAGGCCATAAGGACCACATCGTCTGCAAATAGCAGAGACGAGATCCTAAGGTCACCAAGCTGGACTCCCTCAACACCTTGACTGCGCCTAGAAATTCTGTCCATGAAGATTATGAACAGAATCGGTGACAAAGGGCAGCCTTGGCGGAGGCCAACGTTCACCGGAAACAAGCTCGACTTACTGCTGGCAATGCGAACCAGGCTCCTGCTTCGATTGTACAAGGACCGAATGGCACGTAGAAGCGGACCATCAATCCCGTACTCCCGGAGCACCCCCCACAGGACACCACGAGGGACACGGTCGAATGCCTTTTCCAGGTCTACAAAGCACATGTAGACTGGTTGGGCAAACTCCCACATACCCTCGAGTACCCTTGCAAGGGTGTAGAGCTGGTCCAGTGTTCCGCGACCGGGACGAAAACCACATTGCAGCTCCTCTAACCGAGGTTCGACTAACGGTCGTACCCTTCTCTCCAGCACCCTGGAGTAGACTTTCCCAGGAAGGCTGAGGAGTGTGATCCCCCTATAGTTGGAACACACCCTCCGGTCACCCTTTTTAAAAATGGGGACCACCACCCCGGTCTGCCAGTCCAGAGGTACTGTTCCTGACTTCCATGCAATGTTGTAGAGGCGTGTCAACCAACACAGTCCTCCAACATCCAGAGCCTTGAGAAATTCTGAGCGGAACTCGTCTACCCCCGGAGCCTTGCCACTGGGGAGTGATTTGACTACCCCAATTACCTCAGCCACGGTGATAGAACTGTCCACGTACGTATCCTCAGACTCTGCTTCCTCTATGGAAGGCATGTCAGTGGGATTGAGAAGGGCCTCGAAGTATTCCTTCCACCGACCAACTATATCCACAGTCGTGGTCAGCAAGCCCCCGTCCGCACTGTAAACAGTGTGAACTGGGGGCTGCTTCCCCTTTCTGAGGTGTCGGACGGTTTGCCAGAACCTCTTCGAGGCCGACCGAAAGTCGTGCTCCATAGCCTCACCGAACTCCTCCCACACCCGAGTTTTTGCCTCGACCACCGCCGAAGCCGCGTGCCGCTTGGCCTGCCGGTACCTGTCAGCTGCTTCGGGAGTCCCGCAAGCCATCCATGCTCGATAGGACTCCTTTTTCAGCTTGACGGCAGCCCTAACCCCCGGTGTCCACCATCGGGTTCGGGGCTTGCCACCACGACTGGCACCGACCACCTTGCGGCCGCAACCACAACTGGCTGCCTCAGCAATAGAGGCACGGAATACGGCCCATTCGGACTCAATATCCCGGTCCTCCCTCGAGATGCAGGCGAAGCTCTGCCGGAGATGAGAGTTGAAGACTCGACGAACGGGAGATTCTGCCAGACGTTCCCAGCACACCCTCACTACGCGTTTGGGTCTGCCAGGTCTGTCCGGCATCCTTCCCCGCCATCTAATCCAACTCATCACCAGGTGGTGGTCAGTTGACAGCTCAGCCCCTCTCTTCACCCGCGTGTCCAGAACATGCGGACGCAGGTCTGATGATACGACCACAAAGTCGATCATAGACCTGCGACCTAGGGTGTCCTGGTGCCAAGTGCACTTATGGACATCCTTATGTTCGAACATGGTGTTTGTTATGGACAAACTGTAATTCGCACAGAAGTCCAGCAACAACACACCGCACGGGTTCAGGTCAGGGAGGCCGTTCCTCCCAACCACGCCCCTCCAAGTCACACTGTCATTGCCCACATGGGCGTTGAAGTCTCCCAGTAGAACTATGGAGTCACCAGCTGGGGTGCTCTCCAGAACCCCTCTGATAGACTCCAAGAAGGCTGGGTACTCTGAACTGCCGTTTGGCGCGTACGCACAAACCGCAGTCAAAACCCTTTCCCCAGCCCTAAGGGGTAGGGAAATAACCCTCTCGTTTACTGGGGATGACTCCAGCACAGAGGCACGAAGCTGGGGGGCTAATAATAAGCCCACACCATCTTGCCGCCTCTCCCGTGCAGCAACTTCAGAGAAGAACAAGGTGCCGCCCCTCTCAAGGAACTTTGTTCCAGAGCCTAAACTGTGGGTTGAGATGAGCCCGACTATATCTAGTCGGAATGTCTCCGCCTATTCCACAAGCTCGGGCTCCTTCCCCCCCCAGAGAAGTGACATTCCATGTCCCAAGAACCAGATTTGGGCGCCGAAGACCAGGTCGCCCGGACACCCGGTGCATTGTGATTTGGGCTTATGCTTGCCCCTGCAGGTGGTGGGTCTGCGGGGGGCAAGTTAAATGTACAAAATGAAGTTATTAGGATTTATAGAGTGTGCAATAATTATTTCAACAAAATTAGGCAGGTGCAAAAATTTGGGCGCCCTTGTTTTATTGATTTGAATATCTTTAGCACTAATTATTGGAACACAAAGTTAGTTTGATCCATACACTAAATACTGATGTCATTTTTCTGTTGGGCTGCCCGAATGTATGCCCCTGCCTAGTTTTCTTTAAATAATTTTCACGCTTGTCAATCCTTGTCTGTCAATCCTAATAACTTCATTTCACTTCTTGAATATCACCTTGTTCATCTGCTTTATGATATATCTCATTGAAATTGCTGATCCAAACAACTAACGATTTATAAAGGAAAATCTTGAAAATTATCAAGGGTGCCCAACTTTTGCCTACCACTGTACTAACATTTGCAGCATTTTCAGAGGTGGGCACCTACATGAACTTAGCACTTAACACTATCGTGTTAGGTGTTAGCATGCAAACATAAGTGTGCTAACAATTTCAAAGATGGACACTTATATCAACACCTAACACCATGGTATCCTTCCATGGTGTGTTTTTATGGTCAAGAATTTAATTATGTAGATAAAATAAATGGACTAATATTTATGGTGTAAACCACAATATAGAGGGAATTATGGTACTTGGTGGAGGTCTGAATTCTCAGAGTGCTTTTCTGGTTCAATCCATCCATTTTATTAATTAATAAATTAATATGCCAAGGGCGGGCCACACGGTGATCGAGTGGGTAGCACATTGGCCTCACAATCAGGAGGTTCAGGGTTTGAATCTCCGTTGGGCATCTCTGTGGAATTTGCATGTTCTCCCCATGCGTGCGTGGGTTTTCTCCAGGTACTCCGCTTTCTTCCCACATTCCAAAAATATGCATGTTAGGTTAATTGGCGACTCTAAATTGTCCATAGGTATGAATGTGAGTGTGACTGTTTGTCTGTATGTGCCCTGCGATTGACTGGCGACCAGTCCAGGGTGCACCCTGCCTCCCGCCCAAAGCCAGCTGGAATGGGCTCCATTATACCCGTGACCCTAATGAGGATAAGCAGCATAGAAAATGAATGAATGAATAATATGCCAAAGGCCAACATTAAACAAGCTGTGTGCCGCTTTACTAGGACATCCCACTTGTTTTAAATGACTTAACCATACTTTGGTGGTTCCACCTAAAAACTAAAGCATACGTGTGTGTGTGTGCGTGCGCGTGTCTAACTACCTTCTTCTAGTCGCCCAAGAGTTTGGCATGTCTCAGGCTGACCGCACTCCATCCAGTTCCCAGCTGCCTAAGCAGGCGTCCAGCACCATCCACATCCTGTCTCTACTGCTGCGTCTCCGCCAGTGCTGCTGCCACCTGTCGCTGCTCAAAAAGGTATACACGCACACACTCGATGGCGCAGTGTCCATCACAACAGGCTTGTCGATTCCTTTCTGCGTCTGCTTGCTCAGACTCTGGACTCATCGGAGCTGCAAGGCGACGGCATCGTCTTGTCCCTGGAGGAGCAGCTCAATGCTCTCTCGCTCTTGTCCAGCCCCTCGCCATCGGACGCCGCCAAAGACAACGTGTCCCTGAACGGCACGCGTTTCGGCTCGCAGCTGTTTGAGGAAGGCAGCGGGAGCACCAAGGTGAGCTAATTATGTATAACGATTGTAGTTGTGCGTCTCAAGTGAAGTGACGTGTGAGCAAGTACCGGGTGTCACTTAGAACGCCCTTTCTCCATCTAAATACAGATTTCTGCCATCGTTTCTGAACTAGAGGCAATCAGAAGGATGAATGACGATCAAAAAAGGTAATTGATTGCCACGGGCTTGGTATTTAACATTGACATTGCTTCCAAACTGTAAACAGGGACATGACTGGATTACTGGATTTGGTTTGGGATACATTATGGTCATCTACATGTCATCCGCGCATTTTGACACTACAGTGGAACCTCTTTTTTTGCCATAAGGTCAGACCCCAAACCCCAAACGTAGAAAAAATGAAGTAATTTTTCCTATAGAAATTATGTCAATCCAGTGCATTCCTGACACCCAAAAGTATGAACAAATTCATTTTATTGCAATGAATTAAAGGTTTATGTTAAAATTCCTGGCACTTGCAATGGTGGGTTGTTTGGCAGATGCACTTATTTAAAAAAAAAAAAAATAGAAAAGCAAAATCAAACAGGCATCACCTTTGGTGCTTTGTTTGGACACTCTACAGTACTTGGCAAATGGACTAGTTAAGTGGAATCATCTCAATGTGATTCTCACTTAATTCCGGTTTTTAAAACATTAATTCATAAATCACACTGTTTTGTGGTTGACTACAGCCTGTTATGAGTCAAACAATATGCATATTTATGAAAATTGTACTTATTTATGCCTAAATTAAGAATTTAGAAGCATTAAAGAGGCAAAATTAACTAAAACAAATACAGTGGTGCCTTGGTTAACATTAATCCATACCAGAAGGTCCGACTGACTCTAATCAAATCAAAATTTCCCATAGAAAATTATGAAAATCCAATTTAATTCATTTGTTCCAGACAATCAAAAAACACGTTTTTAAGACATTTATAGGTTTACATGTGGATAATGTTGTAAAAATAATTACAAATAACAAATGAACGGACAAGTGAACATTTAACTTCTTGCTCGTCTCGTCTCGACCGGATTTACTGCAACACACACCAGCCTTAGTTTTATTTATGTCTTAAATGGCTTGTTTTCTCTGATTACATATACTATATTGGGTAATACAAATGTGATGGTGATTACAGGTGTGTTATTTTATGTCTAGAGGGCTCTGATAATGTTAAAAAACACTTTTAGAAGGTTGTAAACAGGTTTTTAATGCCCTGGCTACGGAAATATTCACTTTATAAGTAACCCCTGCTGAGCGTTGATGTGTCCTACGTCCAGCACTATTAAAGCTACTGCTGGTGGAACTTTGAAGGTCCAGGCTGTCGAAATAAACGGTTGTCTTAATTTTTCTTGTATCATAGCGTCATCGTGTCCCAGTGGACCAGCATGCTCGAGATCGTGGCCGTCCACCTGCGGCAGATGGGCCTGCGCTACGCCACCATTGACGGGACCGTCACCCCCAAACGCCGCATGGACCTGGTGGAAGAATTCAACACCAACCCCAGAGGGCCGCAGGTGACGACATTTTGTGTCTCCGATTTTGGCCAGTATAAGAACTGCCGTGCATGTCTCCGTCAAAGGTGATGCTGGTGTCTCTCAGCGCCGGCGGTGTGGGTCTCAACCTCGTGGGCGGGAATCACCTTTTCCTTATCGACATGCACTGGTGAGTAGAGCTCGAAAAGGGACGGACGTACTAGCAAAACTCAGGATGAAATTTTGTTCCCCATGTTAAAACACCCCCCCACCCCCACCGCATCCCCTTTCATGTTAGGTCCGGCATCGAAATGTGGCTCAACAAAATCCATAATAAACACAGTAAAATGTCAAGGAAGCGTCATTTAGATTATGAAGTTTCCCTTTGGCAAAGCAATTTTGCTCAGCACTTAAAGGTAGCTTCACTCCAATTCAGCTGTTATGATGCTGGACAAGACACACACAAAAAAAAAACACCACAACTTTAACATATCCTACTGGAACATGAGAATGTTGATATTTCGACAGGAACCCAGCCTTGGAGGACCAAGCGTGTGACAGAATCTACAGAGTAGGACAGCGCAAAGATGTCACCATCCACAGGTGATAAGCACATTTATTTAACAAGCATGCTACAGTTTGCAAAAAGTCAAACTAATTTTTGCTGTCACGTCAACGTTTGAAGTTGTTTTTTTGTTTTTATTTTGGTGTAAACCCTTTTCTAGACCTGTCACGATAATCAGTAAATCAATTTAACATCCATCCATCCATTTTCCTCCGCTTATCCGGGTCGCGGGGGCAGCAGCTTCAGTAGGGAAGTCCAGACTTCCCGGTCCCCAGCGAGCTCTTCCACCTCCATCGGGAGGACACCAAGGCGTTCCCAGGCCACCTGTGAGACATAGTCCCTCCAGCGTGTCCTAGGTCTTCTCGGGGGCCTTCTCCTGACTGGGCAAGCCTGAAACACCCCGCCCGGAAGGCATCCGGCCTAGATGCCCGAGCCACCTCAACTGGCTCCTCTCGATGTGAAGGAGCAGCGGCTCTACTCTGAGCTCCTCCCGGATGGCCGGGCTCCTCACCCTATCTCTTAGGGTGAGTCCAGCCACCCTACGAAGGAAACTCATTTCCGCCGCTTGTATCCGCGATCTCATTCTTTCGGTCATGACCCATAACTCATGACCATAGGTGAGGGTGGGAACGTAGATCGATCGGTAAACAGAGAGCTTTGC
This sequence comes from Oostethus manadensis, assembly GCA_024372805.1. Classification (NCBI taxonomy): domain Eukaryota; kingdom Metazoa; phylum Chordata; class Actinopteri; order Syngnathiformes; family Syngnathidae; genus Oostethus; species Oostethus manadensis. The sequence goes on from QODF01000295.1 coordinate 39,761, forward strand.
CTTCCGGCTCAGCTCTCTCTTCACCACGACGGTCCGGTACAGCGACCGCATTACTGCAGATGCTGCACCGATCCGTCTGTCGATCTCACGCTCCAACCTTCCCTCACTCGTGAACAAGAACCCGAGATACTTGAACTCCTCCACCTGAGGCAAGACCTCACTCCCAACCCGGAGGGTACAGTCCACCCGTTTCCGACTGAGAACCATGGCCTCGGATTTGGAGGTGCTGAGTCTCATCCCAGAAGCTTCACACTCAGCTGCAAACCGCTCCAGTAAACGCTGAAGGTCACAGCCTGATGAGGCCATAAGGACCACATCGTCTGCAAATAGCAGAGACGAGATCCTAAGGTCACCAAGCTGGACTCCCTCAACACCTTGACTGCGCCTAGAAATTCTGTCCATGAAGATTATGAACAGAATCGGTGACAAAGGGCAGCCTTGGCGGAGGCCAACGTTCACCGGAAACAAGCTCGACTTACTGCTGGCAATGCGAACCAGGCTCCTGCTTCGATTGTACAAGGACCGAATGGCACGTAGAAGCGGACCATCAATCCCGTACTCCCGGAGCACCCCCCACAGGACACCACGAGGGACACGGTCGAATGCCTTTTCCAGGTCCACAAAGCACATGTAGACTGGTTGGGCAAACTCCCACATACCCTCGAGTACCCTTGCAAGGGTGTAGAGCTGGTCCAGTGTTCCGCGACCGGGACGAAAACCACATTGCAGCTCCTCTAACCGAGGTTCGACTAACGGTCGTACCCTTCTCTCCAGCACCCTGGAGTAGACTTTCCCAGGAAGGCTGAGGAGTGTGATCCCCCTATAGTTGGAACACACCCTCCGGTCACCCTTTTTAAAAATGGGGACCACCACCCCGGTCTGCCAGTCCAGAGGTACTGTTCCTGACTTCCATGCAATGTTGTAGAGGCGTGTCAACCAACACAGTCCTCCAACATCCAGAGCCTTGAGAAATTCTGAGCGGAACTCGTCTACCCCCGGAGCCTTGCCACTGGGGAGTGATTTGACTACCCCAATTACCTCAGCCACGGTGATAGAACTGTCCACGTACGTATCCTCAGACTCTGCTTCCTCTATGGAAGGCATGTCAGTGGGATTGAGAAGGGCCTCGAAGTATTCCTTCCACCGACCAACTATATCCACAGTCGTGGTCAGCAAGCCCCCGTCCGCACTGTAAACAGTGTAAACTGGGGGCTGCTTCCCCTTTTTGAGGTGTCGGACGGTTTGCCAGAACCTCTTCGAGGCCGACCGAAAGTCGTGCTCCATAGCCTCACCGAACTCCTCCCACACCCGAGTTTTTCCCTCGACCACCGCTGAAGCCGCGTGCCGCTTGGCCTGCCGGTACCTGCCAGCTGCTTCGGGAGTCCCGCAAGCCATCCATGCTTGTTAGGACTCCTTCTTCAGCTTGACAGCAGCCCTAACCCCCCAGTGTCCACCATCGGGTTCAGGGCCTGCCACCACGACTGGCACTGACCATCTTGCAGCCGCAACTACAACTGGCTGCCTCAGCAATAGAGGCACGTAATACGGCCCATTCGGACTCAATATCCCGGTCCTTCCTCGAGATGCAGGCGAAGCTCTGCCAGAGATGAGAGTTGAAGACTCGACGAACGGGAGACTCTGCCAGACGTTCCCAGCACACCCTCACTACGCGTTTGGGTCTGCCATGTCTGTCCGGCATCCTTGTGAGTAGAAGACAAGCTGCTAGCAAGACGGCTGGCAGAAGAACGCAGTAAATGAGCCAAACGACCACCTGGAGACCCACACGACATGGGTTACATGATTTGTAAAATCAATTTAACAAATGCGATAATTTTCCAGACGCGATAAATTGACATTGACTTGTATTTGTTGGTGCTAGTGAGGTGACATTCCAATTACAATGTATAAATACTCTTGAGAAATGAAAGTTTATTCCATCCATCCATCCATTTTCCATACCACTTATCCTCATTAGGGTCGCGGGTATGCTGGAGCCTATCCCAGCTGGCTTTGGGCGAGAGGCGGGTTACACCCTGGACTGGTCGCCAGCCAATCGCAGGGCAGACATACAAACATTTATACCTATGGACATTTTAAAGTCGCCAATTAACCTAACACGCATGTTTTTGGAATATGGGAGGAAACCGGAGTACCCGGAGAAAACCCACGCTCGCAGGGGGAGAACATCCAAACTCCACACAGAGATGCCCTACGGAGACTTGAACCCTGAACCTCCTGACTGTGAGGACAACGTGCTACCCACTCATCCACCGTGCGGCCTAGATCATTATATAAATATTACTTTATTATTATTAAATTATAATTATATATATATAATTATATATATACATACAAACATAAAT
>QODF01000295.1:42203-240662 GCA_024372805.1 Oostethus manadensis
TATATATATAATTATTAAATATTACACAAAGTTTACTTCTTTTGATATGGTATACATGCACTATTATACCATATATTATGGATATATATATATATATATAATTATTAAATATTACACAAAGTTTACTTCTTTTGATATGGTATACATGCACTATTATACCATATATTATGGCATAATACATATTGTTATTATATTATTATTATTATTCATGAAAAAAAATTGTCTAAGTAATGCTGACAATAAAATCATTTATTGTCTAGCAAAATATGTTATCGTGACAGGGCTATCATTTATCATTCAGGGTCACGTGGACGCTATCCTGTCAGTAATCGTGTGTGTTTGTGTGCTCCCAGGTTTGTGTGTGAGGGCACAGTGGAGGAGAAGATTTCCACATTACAGACGAGGAAGAAGGAGCTGGCCCAAAACGTGCTATCGGGGACCGGGAGCACCTCCACCAAACTCTCCCTGGCTGACCTCAAGATCATTTTTGGTGTTTGACATGTGTTACACATTTAAAAACATATTTTTTATTTATAATATTCTTTTTATTTTGATTTATTTTTTCTTTTATATGTTTTATTATAATGTGAATTGTTTTGTTGTTGGCTGAAGCGGGTCTCTCTCTCTCTTTCTCTCTCTCTCTCTATATATATATCTATATCTATATCTCTGTATATATATAAACAATAAAGTATATTGAAAATGATAGTTTGCACTAAGGTGCTTAAAGCCCTAAGTATGGCTGTGCTGCTTGTGGGGGTTCTAAAAAATGTGGTAATTCTAAAAATGACATTAATGGCCATCCATCCATTTTCTACCGTTTGTCTAAGCGTTCCCAGTCCAGTTGAGAGACATAGTCTCTCCAATGTGTCCGGTGTCTTCCTCAAGGCCTACTACTGATCTGAGGACCTCCCCTGGGTTGCGTCCGGGAGGTATCCTTATCAGATGCTTGAGCCACCTCATCTGGCTCCTCTCAAAGCAGAGGAGCAGCAGTTCTACTCTGAGTCTATCCTGGATGAGAATGCTTCTCACCTCATCTCTAGGGATAGCTCAGCCACCCTGCAGAGAAAACAAATTTCAGCCGCTTGTACCCGCCATCTCGTCCTTTCGTTCACTACCCAAAGCTCATGACCATAGGTGAGGGTAGGAACGTAGATTGACGAGTAAATTGAGAGCTTTGCATTTCGGCTCAGCTCCCTCTTCATCACAATGGACCGATGCAGTGTCTGCAGCACCGCACTAATCCTCCTGTTCATCTCATGTTCCATTTTTGACCCCGTGGTACTTAAAATCCTCCACTTGGGGCAGGATCTCATTACCAAACCTGAGATGGCATTACGTCCTTTTTCGGGGGAGAACCATGGACTCAGACTTGGAGGTGCTGATTCTCACTGGAAATGAGTCAGACGTGTTGCTGGCAGTGCAGACCAAGCTCTGACACCGGTCATACAGGGAGGGTACCACCTGAACTAGGTTATCCAGTACCCCATACTCTCGGAGTACTCCCCACAAGATTCTTCGGGGAAAACAGTCCAAGTTTACAAAACACATGTAGACCGGCAAACTCCCATGAACCCTCAATGACCCGGCCGAGTGTAGAGTTGGTGCACAGTTTCACGACCAAGACGAAAACCACATTGCTCCTCCTGAATCCGAGATTCAACTATCTGGCAGATCCTTCTCTCCAGAACCCCTGAATAGACCTTACCAGAAAGGCTGAGGAGTGTCATCCCAATAGGAACATACCCTCCAGTCCCTTTTCCTAAAAAGGGGGACCACCACCCCGGCCTGTCAATACAGAGGCACCGCCACTGATGTTCATGCGATGCTGAAGAGTTGTGTCAACCACAACATGCTAACAGCAACCAGGGCATTAAGGAACTCCAGGTGGATCTCATCAACCCACAGGGCCCGGTTAGTGCGGCAACCTCAGCCCACCATGGAGTCCTCAGGTACCGCTTCCTCACTGGAAGAGGTGTCGGTGGGATCGAGTAGGTCTTCGAAGTGTCTCGCGTCGAGGTCAGCAGCCCATAATCCCCGCATTCAATGTGTTCGCTGTGTGGTCCGGATGGTGGTCCAGAATCTCTTTGAAGCTGTTCGGAAGTCGTTCTCCATGGCTTCCCCGAACTCCTCTCACCTCTGAGTTTTTGCCTCGGCGATCTCCAGAGGCGTAAACCACTTGGCCTGCCGGTACTGTCAGCTGCCTTTGGAATCCATGGGCCAAAAAGGTCCGATATGACTCCTTCAGCTTGACGGCATCCCTCACCGCTGATGTCCTCTATCGGGTTTTGGGACCACCTTATGGCTACAGCTCCGATCAGCCGCCTCGACAATGTTGGCATGGAACATGGCCCACTTGGGACTCCATGTCCGCAAAAGTGCTCCCTCACACTTCATTTGGTCCTGCCACGTCTGACCAGCATCCTCCCCCGCCATCAGACCCAACTCACACAACTCAGGTGGTGATCGATTGCCAGCTCGACTCCTGTCGTCACCCGAGTGTCGGGAACATACAGCCGCAGGTTGATCAATAATAAATTAACATTCATTCATTCATTTTCTATACCGCTTATCCTCGTTAGGGTCGCGGGTATGCTGGAGCCTATCCCAGCTGACTTTGGGCGGGAGGTGGGGTACACCCAGTCAATTGCAGGGCGCATATAGACAAAGACATACAACCATTCACCCTCACATTCATACCTATGGACAATGAGCCAGACATGCATGGTTTTTGGAATGTGGGAGGAAACTGAAGTATCCGGAGAAAACCCACGCACGCACGCGGAGAACATGCGAACTCCACACAGAAATGCCCAACGGAGATAGAACCCTAAACCTCCTGACTGTGAGGCCAACGTGCTACCAACTCGACGTTAATTTATGGCCCAAAATTATCCTATGTCGCATCATAAAGCGGTAATACATTCAAACTTTTTTAAGATAATGGAAGTCTTAATGTAGTTTGAACCGATTGTCTAAGTCGGAATCTGTGTCCTGGAGATTCCGACGTGCACTGAACGCGTCACCGCGAGGGCGGCGCTGGTCTGAGCAGCATACCTCGCTTGCTAGCCAGTTAGCTTAGCCTGTTAACCAGTGCGGCCAGGCCCCCTTCGCGTCGTGCTGCTTTGGTACGGCCGCCAGTCCTTACACCACCGAGACCGCACCACGCGACAATGGAGGGTGAAATTCTGAAAATGGAGCCCACGGAAAGCGAGCAAGACGAGGAGGAAGATGTCTACGAAGTGGAGAGGATCATTGACATGCGCGTGGAGGAGGTAAGGCTGGTTAGCATTTAGCTAGCTTTTAGCAAATAGGTCTGGCATCGCTTTCACAGCATACGACCTGCAACCACGAACCTAACACATTACCACCATGACATTTAGAGGTCGTCTGTATGTTTAGTCGGCGTGTGTGTGCGCGCAACATTACGGTGGCACCCTGCATGATGCCCGCTACCATATCCCCTGCTGATGCTGAGGATGGAAGCTTTGTGGAGACTTTGCCGTTTTTCTATGTCGGTTCACATCGCAATAAATTTCTTGTAATGCACATTATCATCCGCTCCCTCGCCGTTAGCTGTACCACGTTGATGTTTTTTCAACAACTGAGCATGAATACGTTTGCAGTATGATTCAACAGCAAGCTTTTCACTTCTCAGCTCCAAATCAAAGTTCAATTAAACATCACTACATGAGACAATCCTTTTTATATTGTTATAATAATAATAGAAATGACATTACAACATTCGAGAGAGGTCAGAGGCTGCATATGACCATTGAGAGTTGCTCATAATAATATTTATAATAAAAATATTTATAATAATGCTTAAAATGTGTCCCAGGGGGAGGTGCTCTACCGAGTGCGCTGGAAAAATTACTGCTCGGATGATGACACCTGGGAGCCAGAGGCGCACCTGGAGGACTGCCGAGAGGTCTTGTTAGCTTTTAAGAAGGCCGCCACTGACGCCAAGAAAGAAGCTGAGGCCAAGAAGGTTGTGGTAAGTCATTCTCGACGGTTTATGTTGCCGTTTCTTTTGGAGTTGGATGGTTCATCACTCGGGTTGGGCATCGAGTCTTGAGCATTGATTGAAACCGGGACTAATGTTCTAATTCTTCCCGGATCATTCAAATGTACTGTAGGCATGTTCCTATCAGGCAGGCGCCAATTAGATATGACAGCACTAGCATAACATGAACGTGGGCTGTGCCACAGAGGGTTGCCAACACCTCTATTTATGCCTATTTTGTCCACATGTAGCAGGGTATTTAAAAACGTATATTTCTCCCTTTTAGTTTATGAAAAAAATGGTGTCCACATGACCTCTTATATTAAAAAAAAAAAAAAACGCATCTACACGTAACTGGATAAATGCATTGGGAAAGCATGCCAAACTTGTAGGCGGCAACAGTTACTAAAATTCTATCCAATCAGATTCATCCTCTGTCATCTCGTCACTTCCGAAAACATGGTGCCCGGCTCGTTGTTGTGGCAAGGAGGTAGGATAATTTATAAACATTTATTAAAAAAAAAAAAAAAAATTCAAGTAGACGCAAGAAAACATCAGTTCCGAGGGCATTCATTTTGTTTCTCATGTAAATACGGGTCGGGTTTGTGACGTCACCGTATACGTTCCGTAGAAAGGGATGTTTAGAAACTCAAACCTCCGGTTATTTGCATCCATACGCAAACATATAACTGGAGTTTTCTCCAGATCCACACTTTGGCCGGAGGTTTTAAAAACCTTCGTTTTTAGTGCTTTATATCTGCGGACACATGTGGATGATAGACAAAAACGTGGAAAAAAACCAACCTTTTGTTTTATGAGATACCCGCCTACGTGTGGACGGGGTCTGAGCTGACAAAGGGACACACTTGGTCCTGTATTTCCACGAGAATCAACACTAGTCTAGAACGACTAGGGTCGCCAGTCAATCGCAGTGCAGACATACAATCATTCACACTCGCATTCACACTATCACTTCCCACTCAGCGACCACACGGCCCTCAACAGGTTTTCTCTGTGCTATATTCCATATTAATCAATAGAATAATTTCTCAACGAAAATATTAAATATATTAATTATGAATAATAACTGGGATAAAGGAGGGACGGGTATCGTTTTTCTCAATGATGGTATAATATGCTTAAAAATGTATGATTTAGAAAAAAACACTGTTCTATTTTTTTATATGAAAAATTACTTTTAAAACGTTAAGTCCACATCTACCATATTGCATAAAAATGTGGGAAAAAATTATGAATTAATTTAAAATGGCCAATCAAACATGTTGCCACTCATGTTTGCTCGACTACACTAACACATATAAGTCATAAAAATAAAATGTTTTTTAAATTCTTCTGTAATGTTATTTGTCAACTTTTTAAACAAATGCATTATTTAAAAAATATAGAAATAGGTTGTTATTGCGTTAAAACTTATATGTCTTATATAGAGTTGAAATAATTTTTCTAAGTCATATTATTATGAGAAGCAAATGAAATTAAATAAAGTTGACATTTTGAATAAAGTAATATTACGATAAAGAATCTCCCAGAAGAAATTTATGTGGGAAGAAATGGTACAAACTGAAAACCGCTTATTCAAGAATGAAATCAAAATATTTGATAAAATATAATAGACATAATAATAGACAAAGTTTTTTTCTAGTAACAAAAAAAATCTAAATTTTACTAGAATAAATTGGTTATATTATGAGGAATAATAATATTTTAGTAGCACAGAGTTGAAATGTTAAAGAAACATTTTTTTAAAGTCGTAATATCATAAACAAAACAAAATAATGTTGTATGTTTTGCGGAAAAAGTTATAATATTGGAATCGTCAAAATATTACGGGAATAAAGACTTAATGATGAGAAGAAAATTTATAAATATTATTTAAGAGGAAAGTTGAAATTTTGAAAATTCTAAAATAAAAACAATTTAAAAAAAGACTGCAGTTCACACTAATAATACACCGTTTCCCCTATATCAGTATGAAACTCCTGCTTGCCTTAATTACAGCCACTCCGTGGGATGCAGAGACGCAGGGCTAAATTTCAAGCCACAATGTCTCTGGAGACATTTCACATTTTCTCTAGGGTAATCCGATTATTGAGAGACAAGGCCGGGTAGACTGGAAAGGAACAAGCTGGCAGCTTTTAGGACAGTGTGGGACCAGTGGATAGAACAACCTACACTACTCTATAACCCAGATCCTAATATCACGGTACATGAAAGGCTGTTGGCATTCAAAAGTTGCTGCCCTTTCAGGCAATACATAGAATCAGGGCACAAGGGTGGTGCTTGACATGACACAGGGTCTCAGGGGGCACAACATAACCTGTGACAACTTTTTTCACAAACTGAAACTTGGTCCGAACTCCCTGCTGAGCCGCTGGTAGTCAAGAACAGGGCCCCTGAATCTTCCATGTTTGCTTTCACAGACACCACCGCCCTGGTGGCCTAATACCCTAAAAAGGGAAAAACATGTTATACTCATGAGCACTTTGCACAAAAATGCTGGAATCGGTTCAAGAGAGGACCAGAAACCAAGCACAATCCTGGATTACAATGCCACCAAAGGGGGTGTGGATACTGCATTTTTGTGGAGTACGAGCAAGAAACGTACCTCATCATGATCTGCAATCGTGATGAAGGAAAATCCTCATTGGGTAACTGCTGATGTATGTGATAGCCGAGTCACACAGAGCGACCGCTCCTTGAGCAAGTGATTCGTGGCACTCGTGATTGCCGCTCGTCCTCGTGCGTGGTGTGTGCGGTTCATGTAAGGTCCACAGGGAACCAGAGTGTTGGCCAGGAGAAGCCACCCGCCGTGACTGGGTAGGGTGCATTATTGTCTGTTATGCTATGTGAGCAGCCGTCATGCATCCATAGAGATAACCACTTAACGTTACTTGGTAAACTTGTCGTAATGTATGTGGTGCATTTGACAAGACCTGGCTGTTAGCTCATGTTGCGTCGGTCACTGCCTCCTCCTTCTTTTCCTTTTGGCTAATCCCTGCTTATCCCATCAAGGGTCGCCACAGCGAAAAATTTTCTTCTGTTTGATTTGCTTGATTTGATTTGGCAACAGTTTTACGTCGGATGCCCTTTCTGACACAAGTGTGTGTTTTTTTGTCTCTTCTTCTAATTTGGCTAGTGAGTTGGAAAAATTTGCTCGTTTTACTGCAAGTGGTGCTTTTGAGAAAAAGACAGTGAGTAAAGATAACAGATTTTTTAAGTTTACCATCACTGGAATATTCACACAGATCATTGAAAACAATTAAATCTTAAAGTTCTCTCTCTCTCACACACACACACAATCTCAAATATGAGGCTGTTCTGTAAATAGTAAAAAAACAAAACAATAAACTTAATAACTTCTGATCAATCCATGTCAATTTCATACTTGTTCATGTTCACATGTAAGCCCCATCCCTTTTGGTTTATCCCCCGTCCACTCCAAGTACTAATACATATCATTTAGATGGGTGAACAGATACAGAAAGTGGTGTACCCGTAACAACAACAGGGTGGACTTTATTAACTTTTTCCAGCATTTATTAGTATTTCCTGTAATTTTTTTATACCTTAATGTTTGTTTGTCTATATGTGCCCTTGATTGGCGACCAGTCCAGGGTGTACCCCGCCTAGAGGTCGTAGATTGACCGGTAAATTGAGAGCTTTGCCTTTCGGCTCAGCTCTCTCTCCACCACAACAGACCAGTGCAGAGTCTGCATCACTGCAGACGCCACACCAATCCGCCAGTCCATCTCGGGTTCCATCCTTCCCTCACTCGTGAACAAGACCCAGAGGTACTTAAACTCTTCCACTTAAGGCAGAACCTCATTCCCAACCCGGAGATGGCACTCCACCCTTTTCCGGGCGAGTACCATGGACTCGGACTTGGAGGTGCTGATTCTCATCCCAGCCGCTTCACACCCAGCTGCGAACCGATCCAGTGAGAGTTGAAGGTCACGGCTCGATGAAGCCAACAGGACCACATCATCTGCAAAAAGCAGACACCGAATGCTGCGGCCACCACACTGAAACCCCTCAACGCCCTGGCTGCGCCTAGAAATTCTGTCCATGAAAGTAATGAACAGAATCGGTAACAAAGGGCAGCCCTGGCGGAGTCTAACCCTCACTGGAAACGGGTCCGACTTATTGCCGGCAATGCGAACCAAACTCTGACACCGGTCATACAGGGAACGAATCGCCTGGATTAGGTGGTCCGATACCCCATATTCCCGGAGCACTCCCCACAGTATTCCTCAAAGAACACGGTCGAATGCCTTCTCCAAGTCCACAAAACACATGTAAACTGGTTGGGCAAACTCCCATGCACCCTCAAGGACCCTGCCGAGAGTATAGAGCTGGTCCACAGTTCCAGGACAAAAACCACACTGCTCCTCCTGAATCTGAGATTCGACTATCCGGCGGAGCCTCCTCTCCAGAACCTGTGAATAGACCTTACTGGGAAGGCTAGTTAGTAAGAGCACACCCTACAGTCCCCCTTCTTGAAAAGCAGGACCACTATCCCAGTCTGCCACTCCAGGGGCACCGACCCCGATGTCCACGCGATGCTGCAGAGTCTTGTCAACCAAGACACGCCCACAGCATCCAGGGCCTTAAGGGAACTCTGGCCGGATCTCATCCGCCTTGACTCCAACGAGCTTTTTGACCACCTCGGTAACATCAGCCCCAGAGATAAGAGAACCCGCCTCAGCAGGGCACTGCTTCCATGTTGGAAGACGTGTCGACGGGATTGAGGAGGTCTTCAAAGTATTCCCTCCACCGGTCCACAACATCTTGAGTCGAGTTCAGCAGCACACCGTCCCCACCATACACGGTGATGACTGCGTGTGTGTATGTGTATATATGTGTGTGTATGTATATATATATATTCATTCATTCATTTTCTATACCGCTTATCCTTATTAGGGTCACGGGGATGCTGGAGCCTATCCCAGCAGACTTTGGGCGAGAGGCGGGGTACATCCTAAACTGGTTGCCAGTCAATCGCAGGGCACATATAGACAAACAAACATTCACACTCACATTCATACCGATGGACAATTTAGAGTCGCCAATTAACCTAAGCTGCATGTTTTTGGAATGTGGGAGGAAACTGGAGTACCCGGAGAAAACCCACGCAAGGGGAGAACATGCAAACTCCACACAGAGATGCCAACGGAGATTTGAACCCAGGTCTTCCAGATCTCCTGACTGTGTGGCCAATGTGCTAACCACTCATCCACCGTGCGGCCATTTATATATATATAATGTGTATATATATATATATATATACGATTTGAATTCTTTATTCTTAGCTCGACAAAAAGGAATACAAAAATTTTGGGGAAGTTTAACTTTTTAATAAATGGCATGGAATTATAGGTATGACCCAAAAACTCACTGAACTGTGACCTTAAAACTGAGGTACATGATATTAAATTTCAGCCTCTGTCTTAAACTTACAGAGAAAACCCGTTTTAGACAACCCCATCTTTGGAAAATATTAATATTACATTTTTATTATGCTTTCACCAGAGGGTCGATTTTATGACTTAAGGTTAAAATGTGTAACTTTATATGGGGGTTGAAGTTGTCATTTTCCCCAAAAATATTGAATAAAATTTAGTCTTATTTCTCCAGTGAGGTGGAACCACTTTACAAGAGTTTTCAAAATGTGCCACCTCGCCTGTCTTTGTAGCAGAAACCGCTGCCGGCAAAGAACGACGTGTTTGACACCGACTCAGAGAGTGACAGCGACAGAGATCGGCCTACTGAGGCGCCCGTCAAGAAGAAGAAAAAGAAGAAGGTGCGGGAGGAGGAGGAGGAGCTGCTGCCTCGGAAGGAGAAGGAGAAGGAGAAGGAGAAGAAGAAGAAGAAGAAGAAGAAAGACAAATGGAGGGATGAGTTCAAGCCTGTGCCGGCGCCAGAGACAGACGAGGAGGAGTTGATGCCACAGTCCCCTCCCCAGCTGAAAGAGAAATCGACAGAGGAAAAAAAACGCTTGACGATTGACTCGGATGACGAGGACGATGAGTCGGCTCCACCTAAGAAACCCAAGAAGGACAAAGGCAAAGTTTGGGGGAAGCACAAGAAAGACAGAGGGGAGGAGGGGAAAAAGAAGAAAGCAAAGAAAGAAGAGAAGATCGAGTCCTCTGAAGATGAGGCTCCTGCTGCCCCCCACGAAGACGAGCTAAGCGAGGGCTTCTCAGACTCCCAACAGGAGGAAGATACGCAGGCCGAGACTTTGACAAAACCCCCCGAGAAGGTCCGCGGAGACGACAAATTCAAACACAAGAAGGGCAAGTTGGACGTCAAGCTGCAGGGGATCAAAGATCTCATCCAGGATAGGAAGAGCAAAAAGACCGACGCCTTGCTTAAAGAGAGCAGCCTCCACAAACTGAAGAGCCTCACGTCCAAAGGCAGGGAGGAGGCGGGGCGCCACTCGTCCGACTCCAGTGACAGCTCCAGCCTGCACAAAAAGGCCAAGAGTAAGTGTCAAGAGTCCGCCTCGGCACCAAACAAAACCCCCTCGTCGGCCTCCGCATCATCCTCCAGCGGCCCGGCGGGCAAGGTCAAAGAGGATGAGGCCTCCAAAGATGACGGGACAACGTCAGGACAGAAAGACACCAAAGGCTCCACAAACCTGTTTGAGACCTTCTTGTTGAACTGCGAGGCAAAAGACCGAGCCCCTCGCAGGCCACCAGCACACCCGCCCAACTCAGAACGGAGCAGCAACAAGCCTCCCAAGGTGAGATGCTCAGTTTTGGACATCATTTGCATGAAAAGAGCAAATTTACTGGGTCTTCAGGTCAGAAATTATTAGGGCGGTCTAAGAAAGGTCAAGCTCTACTAATCTATGTTAGAAAGAAATGATGGAAACTGCATGCAATTGTATATGTTCTTTCAAGAACAGTAATGAAGTTGACTGCAACTTTCAAGGTCGTCCTGGAGAGTACATACATTTGTCTTAACACGGTTCCCGGATCAGCAGTATGTCTTGTTTTTCATCAACACTCGTTCAGATAAAACCTCTGTTACCCACCTCTTTCTATTTATTACGTTTAAGATGATTGGAAAGATTGAGAAGATCTCCAAACCAGTCAGAGAGTCTCCGTCGCAGAAGGAGCCTGAAAGAACGGAAAAGACCAAGCAAATTGAAGGTACGTAAGACAGGGGGTCCTTGGGTTTTGTACAAGTTAGTCGTGGGAGTCCAATGTTTCTCCTTTTTAAGTTTACATTCACACTGCAGGGTATGATGCCCCATTGGGATTTTTTGTTTAAATTCGACTTTTTTATGTGGTCATTGGAAAAAAAAATGGGACCTGTTAAATTAAACGCACAGCTTCCGGAAAGTGACGTCCGTGCGCAGGAGCACGACGTTACATGCTAGATTGTATGAAAAGTAGCAATATTTTTTATTCGAGAATCGACTTTGGAGCATGAGGAGCTGGTATCGGAAGTATCAATATTGGAGCATCAATCTGCGCATCACTAGCGTGCACGCCTTAATGCGTTTGCGGCAATTTCAGTGTTTTTATTAGGACTTATGTTGGATATTTGGGACCTGACCATTCAGACTGCAGTAGCATACGTATCAGATTTATAGCTACATATGAACGAGGCCCGAGGCTATATTCGCACTGCAGGTCAATCCCGATTTCTTTGCTCATCAGACCTGGATCAGATTTTTTTTGTCAGTGTCAGTTTTTGTCACAATTCAGTTTTTTAAAAAGGGGATTCCAAGTCATGGAAAGGAATGGTTTATCTTGCAAGGCTTTGATAAAGGTAGACACCGATGTTGGCAAAATTTCTTCTCACCTGAAAATTATTTGGTGTTAGTGAAGCAGCTCTCGACAATGTATCGCCACTCCACCCACACGCACCTTGGAACAAATGTGGCAACAAGTTGTCTACAAACTTCCATACCAAAATTTTTGCCAGCTTTCTTTATCTTTTACACAGAAGATTGCACAAAATCCATTAAATTTCCACAAACGCATTAAGGAGAGCATGCTATATACGGATCGATACTGAAATGAGGATATGTCCCATACCAGCAAGTGCAAAAGTTCTTTAATTAGCCGCGTTATTTGCTTCGTCTAGCTCAGAACAAGTCACACACGCGACAGGTACACACTGCATCCTTTCCGTGTGCAGAGCAGAAAATTTAAGGGCGTTCATAGACAACGATGAAACAATAGCGCCACAGGTACTGGTGGTTTATTGCCGCTCACTTTTTTCAAATGTTTTTTTTTCTCTTAGCTGAAGTTCTTATCTGTCTTTTGTGTCTCAAGTATGTCCCAAATAATGTAAAACCATGTCCATCCTCGCCCAGTCGCAGCCAAGCCCAGCCAAAGTCACGGCTTCAGCCTGGACAGCGACGAGATGGAAGGACAGGAGCCGGCAACAAAGCCACGGGAAGAGCACCGGGAGAGGCCCGAGGAGAGCCTGCGGCCGAGTTGGGAGAGGAGAGGGCAGATGGACGACCGCAGGAAGAGGAGGGATGCCAGCGAGCCCAGACTTCTTGGGGCAGTTGATGACCATGTGGATGGCCAGGACCTGCTGCAGACCACTGACAAATCTGGTAATTATTAATACAAAGTCCGCTTAACCCCTTTGTGGACCAACTTAAGTCCTGTTCCACCATGAAAAAAACTCCAGAATGAAAGTACTTTAAAACATTTTTGTTATACTGCAGTCACAGATAAATAAATGAAATAGTAAGTTTTATAATGAACTATGAAATAGGAGTGAAATATAGATTGAAATATAAATATAGGAGTGATTTTGACAGCACCATTGTCGCTACGATAATAATGAGGAATTTCCTTGGCATGAGGACTCTTCATTGGACTCATTTATTGTATTTCCGTTAACCTATCTATCGTCTGTGACGTGTCACGCTACTCCCACACAGACAAAGGTCCGGCCACCATGAGTTTAGGAATGGATCTCAACTTAGACTGGTTGACCCTGGACGACTTTCAGAAACATCTGAACGGAGAGGACGAGATCCTATCAGCTGCCCCGCTGTCACCCAGTAAGCCTGTCCGCCACTGAATCTAGCATGTGAATTTTTAACATCTTGAAGGATGTGGTGTTGCTGGTAATGACCATCGTAGCCTAAAAATACATGACATTGTTGTCTAGGTACAAGTAGTAGTAGAAGTAGTAGTATTCAAATAACGTCTTTAGCTGGTCTTTTATAATAAACCGAGCAAGATTGACAAGCGATTGACATATCCATAAAAATTGGACACACGGCTCACTCCTCCCCCCCCAAACCTTCCTGTTAGCTTGATGTTGATGTTCTCCTTCAATTTTGGATCAACATTTGCAATAAGATACATGACTGTTCAATCAATTATTACAATTATTCAATTAGATTTAGCTCCAGAACCCTCCCTTGAATTCTTCCATATGGCTCACATACTTATTTAAATACATTTGAAAGTATAAAATCTATAGGGACTCCCCACTAATGAGCCGTGAACAGAACGATGCAGAACAGTGCGGCCGTCGAACAAAGTACGAAATCTGAACACTTGAAGAAAAATTTCAGTGAAGCATAAAGAGAAAAACATGTAAAAATGGTGGGTACATTTGTTCAACTTGTTTTCTTAGCCAAAATATGCGAATTTGCGTAGCTGTGAAGGCTGAATGTCCTTCTCCCAACCTAATGGGATCTACTTTGCTCCTGCCAGGTGAGTTGCGGGACGCCGTGAAAAGCGGAGACTACATGGCTGTAAAATTGGCACTTAATTCCAAAGAGGAGTACAATTTGGACCAAGAGGTAAGAACCGCATTTCAGAACTCAAAAGTCCCACTAAAAAACAAGCTTGTTTTAGGTTAGCATTAAAGATTGCTGTTCTACTATGTACTGATGGTCTGTCTTTCACATTTGATTATCCAATCCACCATCTGTAGCACATTTCAGCACATTGCACCTTGGTTGCCCCCAGCGTGTGTGCGTGTGTGTGTACGGTGTTGCCATCTGACAAATAAGGCTTGGGTTCATGCATTAAAAAAGCACAGTTGCACGTTTGTTAATGATTTTCACTTTCACAAAATATGAGGGAGAGCTTTTTGCCAGTGTTTCGTTGTTTTTAAAAAAAAAATGAAAACAAGCATGCAACTGTTCAAACAGGAAAGAACAGGTAGCAACTTGTAATGTGCGTTTTCAGGGCTTCTGGACTGTTTCAACGTCTAACCTGTTTTCATCGTGGGCCACATCAAAAACATGGTTGCCCTCAGAGGGCCGCAGCTTTGTCTGAAATATGTGCATTCGGATTGTCTTTGAAAACTTTTTGTCTCTACTCCAAGCAGGCTTCGTCAGTTCATGATTGGAGAGCTTTAATCTGCGGGGATGGTGCGAGATTCGAGCATTTATTCTGAGGTTTCACTCATTTGTAATGCAGAAATGGCATTTAAATCCTGTTGAGTAGGCTTATCACAATAACACATTTTCCTGGGCGATAATTATCCAACAAATTATTTCAGCTTGACGATATTATCAACATTATTTTGAGACATTTTTTCGTTAATGTAACGTCCGTACAAAGTCTTTGCCTACTTCCTGAATTTTTTTTTCCATGTGTGTCACACTTAAATGTTTCAGATCATCATACACATGTAAATATTAGTCAATGACAACAAAACTGAACACAAAATACAGCATGAAACGTTTTGTCATTAAGGGAGAAAAAAAATCAAAAAACTACATTGTCCTGTGGAAAAATGTGTGTTAAAACACAACTTATTCATTCATTTATATTCTATACAGCTTATCCTCATTAGGGTCGCGGGGATGCTGGAGCCTATCCCAGCAGACTTTGGGCGAGAGGCGGGATACACCCTGGACTGGTCGCCAGTCAATTGCAGGGCACATATAGACAAACAACCAGTCACACTCACTTTCATACCTATGGACAATTTAGAGTGGCCAATTAACCTAACATGCATGTTTTTGGAATGTGGGAGGAAACCGGAGTACCCGGAGAAAACCCACGCACGCACGGGGAGAACATGCAAACTCCACACAGATATGCCCAACGGAGATTCGAACCCTGAAGCTGATCCACAAATGGCCAAAACATTAAACACTGCTGAACCTTCTTAGGAGTGGTCGGCCAGTCAAAATTACCCCAAGGGCGCAGTGGCGACTCATCCAAGAGGTCACAAAAGACCCCACAACAATGTCCAAAGAACTGCAGGTCTCACTTGCCTTAGTTAAGATCAGAGTTCATTACTCCACCACAAGAAAGACACTGGGCAAAAATGGCTTGCATGGCAGAGTTCCAAGACCAAAACCATTGCTGAACAAAAAGAATGCTAAGCTTTGTCTCAATTTTAAGACAAAAGTTGAGCTTTTTGGAAGGTGTGTTTCCCTTTACACCTGGCATAAAAGTAACGCCACATTTCGGGGAAAAGAACAGTAAAATATGGTGGTGGTGGTGTGATGACTTGCTGTGATAAATGGAAACATGAATTCTGCTGTCTACCAAAAAATCCAGAAGGAGAATGTCTGGCCATGTGTTTGACTTCAAGCTGAAACCAACCTGGTTTGTGCAGCAGGACACTGATCCAAAACGCACCAGAAAGTTCTTCCCTGAATGGCTGAAAATAAACAAAAAGACGACTTTGGAGTCTGACTTGAATCCTTTTGAAATGCTGTGGCATGACCTTAAAAAGTCGCTTCATACACGAAAAGCCTCCAATGTGGCTGAATGACAACAATTCCTCCACAGCGCTGTAAGCGACTCATTGCAAGTTATGGCAAATGTTTAATTGCAGTTGTTGCTGCTAAGGGTGACCCAACCAGATATTAGCTTTAGGCTAAAATCACTTTTTCACACAGGACCATATAGCTTTAGATTTTTTTCTCCCTCTTTTATTTAAAAACTGCAAACATTTCTGCAAAATCCTCAACAAATTGTAATACCTGTGCTTGTGGTTAAGGACGATGCAGTCGCCAATGCAATTTCAATTGTAATCTAAGGTATTTTTTATGACATCGTTATTTTGTTTGCACAATTAGACAGGTTTTGGCACTCTTATTTTGAAGGCCAGAGGTGTGTTGTGTGTGTTGAGAATGTTTGAGGGTTAAGACGAGCTTGGAGCATAAGAATAAACGTATAATAACAAACTTGCCTAAGCTTACATTAAACACACTTGTAGAGCCGCAGTCACAGCACTAGCATGCTCTGCTAAAGTAAGCTAACCCATCTAACTTCCAATAACGCTCTGTAAGAGGAGTTCTTTCGCCAACTTTCTCCAATGTTTCAGGCCACCTTTCAACATGTTTAGTCCATGAGGGGGGGACAGTGTTTGTGATGTCATTCCGCCGCGATTGAGCGGTCTGTCGGGGAAATACTTCAAAAACGTTCCTTCTTATAGAGAGAGAGAGAGAGAGAGATTGATTGATTGATTATTGTAACAGACCTACTGTCGAGTGAGTTTGAATCAGCCAGCAACAGTCGTTTAGGTGGCATCACAGTGATTCCACCCAAACCACCACCATACCAAAATCCTCCAGTTGCATACAGTATGAATTGTCTGTCAAAGTTGACAGAACACATTTTCATTTACAATGTTACCAGGCTCCATCTGGCCACTGGCCCTTGAGTTTGACACCAGGGTTTTAGGGCAAACCTTACATCATTGTGCTCAGAAGATTTTAGATTTAGCAACAAATCCAGGTAAGTGAGCTTTTAATTTTCATATTTTTTGTCACAGTTTTTTTTATGTATCAGGATGTGTATAGTGACAGTATAGTGCTATTTGAAGACTAGTGAGTTTAGGCTTGATGTTAAAAGTGCACTGTTTGCGGACTTGACTGCCATCTTTAAATGTAAGATATTAATGCATGGTTCAACTGGACTTGTACAGCTATTTGACGTGGAGCAACTGAAATCAGGCTTAGCTAATCTAATAATTGCTGTATAAATATTCAATCAAATTGCTTATCTTGCACTCAACACTATCAGTGTGCGTTAGAACTGACCCCGTGTGTCCTTGCAGGGGTCACGACTGTGAATGAAGACGCTGGCCAAGGCAAAAAAAAGTGGGCAAGAAACAGGTACATAGTGTATATTCTTTAAGAATGTCATACTCATACATCATTGCACATTGTGCACTGTGCCATGCACCAATCACCCTTCATGTCCCCCACAGAGCCGAGTTTTATTTATTTCCAGTCATGGTACAGTTAAAACTAGCACTGTCAAACAATTACATTTTTTTAACCACATCTTTATTTATTTTTCACAAGTTTTGGGAAAAAAAACAATGCCAACAGCTCAAGAAAAAATATTTATATAATAAGAAAATAAGAAACTAAATAGAACACAAAACTCTAAATATTATTATAGTGTGATCGTGCACCCCATTTCTCAATGTAGTCTCGTTTCCACATTAGACAAGTGTACTGTCCTTGCACGAGTAACATGTCAGTGTTTTCCGATGTGACATAGCTTGTCATTTTCTCTTATCCATACATTTATTGACGGCAAATTCATTTTTTTCTAGAATAGTGCAATCAACCGCCTGGCTTGCAGGAGTCACAAGACCATCAAGAAAACCACACAATCTTTTGGGTAGATCCCCAATATAAAAAGTGAGGTTCTGATTACAATTTTAATCAGAATAATTACACTTTTCTAATTATTCATCAAAGTGACTCACTATTGGCAACTATTTCTGAAATATGCCCATTTTTTACTGGATTTTATTCACGGAAATATAAGTGCCAGGTCAAGTATTATTCATATTTGTGTGTATTAAAACCTCTAAAAGAAATGAAAATGTAAATAAAACAAAAAAGTAGCACAAGTCTGAATATTGATTTGCCTCGCAAGTATTTGGTAGAACATTTGAATCACACTTTGACCTTGTTATTATGAGCAGTAAGGGGTTATTTTCAAAGACGCCATGTGATTTAAATTGAATTCACCTTTTGGGAGTATTTGGTAGAATTTCCAAGCAGACTTAAATGCATAATAAAGACATTGTTGTGATTTTCGAAGTTTGGTGTGTCAGTGAATGCACTTCGCTGTAGTGTGGTGAGAATGAGGAAGTTTTTGTTTGTTATGGAATATGTGTTTGCGATTGATCTATATGGTATTCAATTATCACTGCTGTTGATGTGTCCGGGTGAGAATAAAGTCATAAAAGAGCGTCAGACTCTGTGTGACTTTGTGGGGATGCTACACGCTGCCTATGTCTGCTGTTGTAACAGAGAGGTGTGGGTTGCCAAGATGCGCATGCATTAATTACAAACAACGCGAAAGTAATTGATGAAATAAATTAGCGCTATGTTTTCCACAGCTCTACTTAAAACTTAATAAAAAAACACGCCACAGTAAACATAGTTGTTTGTGAAAGGCTCAACACTACTCAAGTTTCCCCCTGCCTTGCATGTGTCCTCTTCGTCAATTTCTAAGTGTTTGCAGGCAGTTAGATTAAAATAAAATGTCTAAGTATGTATATACCAACATAAATACTTTTCTCTGTCCATTTCATTGTGAGTCACACCATTTCCTTGGTTTCTGCTTATATATTTACAGTGTCAAAGCACTGCTTGATCCAATAAAGTAATTAACTGTCCTTGAATGGGTGACGTGGTTTTTGTACTGGAGATTATAATGGTGTCTTTTTGCTTGGTTTGGGCTAGTATGTGATGTGTGACCTCTGTTTGAATGAGCCTGGTTGAATGAGCCTGGGTATTACAAGGGCATTGCCAAGGTGCTGGTGCATTACACAGTTGCAGGAACATGTGCACATGATTTTGAAATGGCACTAATGAGCATTTCTCATCAAGTTTACTCAGTCAAATTATGATAGGCTCTGCCTTTGCTTACGTATACTTGTTCTTTTACAGGCATGTACATTCGGTGAGAAGAAGTCTTTGGAAGGAAAGAGGAGCTTGATTGAAAAGAGAAGTCACAAAGATCCTTTTATCACGGAGTATTTAAATGGCCCACAAGGTGGTGACTGTGCAAATGAAGATATCCAAAACGATGGGAGGGAACCTGAAAAAACGACTGGTGATTCATATTTACACCATGAAAATCAAGGAAGTAGGATCTCAGAAGACATAAAAGCTGATTCATCAAGTAATTTGACACTGTCCTTTGATATTCCGAATCAACCCACAAATGTAGAGAATAAGCTGCCCAAGGACTTGGACTTAATGGAAGGAAACATCCAACCTGCAGACACAAACTACTTGAGTGAGAATGCAAACAAGGTCGTGGCAGGTCATTTTGCTAGCGCAGGTCAAATTTCATGGGAAGAGGGCTCAAAAAACACAGGTACAACAAGAAGATCACGTCGCACAAGGAAAACTGTAGAAGCCAAACAACCAACACGAACAAGTCAAAGGGCTTGTAAGAAAGTGGTTCGATCACCGGAACCAAGCACTGAAGAGGAGGACATGGAAAAGGAGCCAAGCAAAAAGCACTTCTGTTTATATTGCAAGATGCCTTTCACCCAATTGGCGAAGCATTTGGAAAAGAAACATGCTGATGAAACAGACGTGGCGCATGCCATCCACTTTCCCAAAGGCTCCAAGGTCAGACAAACTTTGCTCGACCAAATACGCAATAACGGAGATTATGAGCATCATTCCAAAGCTCTCAAAAATGGAGGCGAAGAACAGGTCGCCCTAAAGAAGTTGACAAGTCCAAAAATATGCGTTCGGGATTTTCTACCTTGCCAGCACTGCTACACTTTTTACCGCAAAACTGATCTGTGGAGACATGAGCATTCTTGTAGGGCCAAAAAGAGTGACGAAAAATCCACAGAAATACCACAAAAAGAAGGCACAATTTGCAACACGACCTCACAGCTGCTTCCAATGTCTGAGGTCTTAACGGAAGGATGCAAGGAAATCATCCACATCATGCATCAAGATGACATCGCAAGGCATATCAGAAACGACCCACTCATTTGCAAGTATGGCAATGCCTTATCCGCAAAGTACGACCACGACAAGTCTCAGTTTGCTTATATTGGACAAAAGATGAGAGAGTTGGGTCGATTCATGTTTGCGGTCAACGAGCTTGACAAAAGTGTGCAGTATTTGCATGAATTGTGTCTCCCGTCAAGGTTTGAATTAGCTGTAGAGGGGGCCAAAAAAGTGAGTGGCTTCGATCCAAGCTGCAGTAAGTTTAGAACATTTTCCCTTGTCTCAAAAATCGGGTACTCCTTAAAACGAGCTGCAGAAATCGCCTTTGGCGAAAGTCGTATGACCGAAGATAGCCAAACAGAAAGTGAGGTGAAGCGATTCATACAGCTGGTGGATACAAAATGGAACCAGTGTTTTTCTCGGAAATCGCTCTCATTATCTTCAAAGCAGGAGGTCAGGAAAGTGGAAGTGGACACGTCAAGTGTGACAGAGGATTTGATAAAGCTCTACAGGTTCATCACAGAAGAGGAACATGAAGCAAGGAAAGAGCTAAAGGAAAGACCTAGTGTCGCCAATTGGAAAAAGCTGAGCGAGGCCACACTAGCCGATGTCTGCCTCTTCAACAGAGCACGGGTAGGAAATATTGGTCGACTGCTCTTGCATTCTTACACTAGCAAAAAGTTTTGTGGTACGTTTGTGCCTACAACGGATCAGATAAAGAAATGCACCAAGCTGGAGGTGGAACTTGGCAAACACTTCACTCGGTTGGAACTAGAAGGTCAGTATGGAAGGAACATGTTGGTTCTACTCACCGAAAAGATGAGTTTGTCACTTGACCTGCTTGTGGAAAACCGCAAGGATGCCGGCGTGTCAAAAAGTAACCCTTACCTCTTTGCACGTACTGAAGGGCCGTCCTTCATTCGAGGACTGGATTGCTTTCGAAGGGCTACAGTGGAATGTGGAGTGAAAAATCCAGAAGCGCTCCTGTCCCCGTCATTGAGAGTGCAAATTGCCAACTGCTGGCAGCTAATGAGCCTCAATGAGCGCGAGTTGGATCAAGTCGCCAAGCTGCTAAAAAAGAGCAGCCAGGAGTGTCACACGTTGGCCAAAAATGCGTCGCAGCTGGAGGAAGCAAGTAAACAATTGCTCCACTTGGACCGAACACGGGTGGCAGTTTCAGACAACACATCAGGCACTGGTGAGCATCTTTTACTTTGTGTTCATTGCTTGCAAAGATAAGTCACATTTCCACCAAGAGGTACAATTTTATGTACGGAAATACATTTGGTCAATCCTAATCAGTCCTGCATTTGCAGCCCAATTTCTCTATTCTAGGACTCATACAGTTTTGTGTTATTTTTTTTTCCCGCTCCATTCTCAGGAAGTCCACTGTAGCATGTCTAGATCCAGCCTACACAAGCTAACCTTTAAAATATTGGACAGTACACATGACAATAAAAAATGCACCCTGAGCAGTTCTTCTTGGTGGAACAGAGGCTGAGGAGTCATTTCATGAATGTTTAGTTGAATGAATAAATTTGTAAACATCACCTTCATGATTTATTCCTGCTCTGGCTTCTTAGGAACTCCATCAAAAGCCGCTCTGAAGAGAAGGCCTTGGAGTGAGAAGGAGCAGGCGGCTGTAAAACGTTACATGAGTGAATTTTTAGGAAAGATGAAGGTCCCGGGCAAAAAGGATTGTAACGCTTGCATAGCTGCTGAACCAGATCTCAGTGGTAGATCTTGGACTGATGTAAAAAACTATGTGCACAACAGCATCCAGACCATACGTAGGAGAAGTAACCAGCACAAGGATGAAAGGAATAGCAAAGATGTGAATCCAAAGACACCTGTGGCTGAGGTCCAAACCAACGCAAGGACAGAGTTGGAAGCTCAGGCTGTTGGTTGCAGCATGTCTTTAGGACTTCCAGAACACTTGAGAGAAAGTTCAGATTGTTGCATGACCATGGAACCGCACACAAACCTAAGAGAGCCGCCCCAGTACACCCGAGAGATTCCTTTAACATATACGTCCTTGTGTTCTACTAGCGCAAATATGGTCCATACAGGTCAGCCTTTGATGTCCTCATTCACGCCGCTGAACGCTACAGATACTCAAGTAGTTCCGACATTTACGCCACACAGCACTACACATGCACTGTCTCCTGTGTACACAACGGACATTATTCACCCAATGGCAACTCCATATTCACAAAATTCGTTAAATATTGCACATCCTTCTATGTATGCTCCCCAGGACCATTTAAATGCCCCGATGCTTCCTAGTTTTAGTCCACATAGTGTTCCATGTACCTCGATGCTTCCTACATACACACCATTGAACTCTCCAAGTCCGCCAATAGGCCCTGCTTTCTCCTCATCCCTAAGCGATAGAAGTCAGATGATGATGTCCTCGTTCACGCCTCTGAACCACTCCAGTACACCTTCTTACTCAACAAGTCCTCCAAGGACTTCAATGACTGCACAGGTTGTCCCAACTGTCCACGGGGTTGGCATTCACAACAGATTGCCGCTGGTTCAGGAAAGAGCATCCGCGTCCACCCCAAAGAAACAAGTCCCTCAGTCCGCTAAACCTCAGAAGAGAAACAAAAGGTTGTGGAGCGGGGATGAGCAGGCAGCGGTCAGGCGCCAGTTTGGAGACTTTGGTAAATTGGTCAAAGTGCCAGGCAAGAAAGACTGCGATGCCTGCTTGGTTGCCGAACCTGCCCTGAGTAGCCGCACATGGCGGGAGGTCAAATATTATGTGCACAACTCAATTCAGTCAATTAAACGACGAGGCCACCCCGCTGTCCCACAACAAACGGAAGAACCGAAGCAGCAACTTGAAACTCCAATGTCTAACCTGGAGTGGGATGGTCCCGTTTATCTGTCACTGTAAATAGTACTAACATGTTGGAATATGTTTTGTCAAAAAATATTTTAAATGTACTGAAACATGATTACTGTATGATATAAAACGGTTCAAATGTCGTCCATTAGAAAAATATGCTTCCGCTAATCTTTCAGTAGGCATACTAGTCTGTACATTAGAGTATGTACAGACTGCCTGGTCATCTGAGTTTTTTGGGAATTCAAGTCAACTACAACCAGTTGTTAGTAGTTTACTCGTGCATGAATAACAACTCAGTAGTTCAAACTGAAAGAGCATTGCTAGCACAGCTGTAGCTGAGACAAACCAGATCATGGTGTGCAGTGTGGTTGGTTGTGTGCATATACACATATGTAATAAATGTGGAAGATCGTCATGAGTATTTTACATTTGTGGTCAAAGGTCAGATTGGTTGTGGTAGCGAGCAACATCCACCACCAAATCTTTGCCCCCGGTCTTTCTGACTTGGTTGTTAATTGATTACCTTTAATATGATTCCCAAATTGTATTTTACACTTCCCGTGTTTTTGATGGGCCCCAACATTCATCGCACTTTGTATACATGTCTCACACACCCATTCATGTTAGCTATCTTTATATTTATTCTTTTTCTGTGTGTATTAGAAGAGGTTGCTGAAAAGCAAGTAACTGTATACCAGTTTTAGTACTAACTCTGAGAAACACTACAGCAGTGGTTTTACAAAAAAAATGTCAGTCATCTCAATTTGTCTCGCTGTTTTATGTTTTAAAGGTATTTCTACCTTTTTTGTTTGCTAGTAACGCTCATTTACGACACTGGCCAAGAAATTAAGTGTAGAAGTGAGAGTTTGATTTGTTCCTCCAATCTTGTAACTGCACTGAAGACCTGTCCACACAGGACCGTTTTCATATCGAAACGGCAAATCATTCTACAGTTTCAGCCTTTCATCCACACGGCAACAGAATTCTGTGTGCCGGTATTTTCTGAAAACGGCTTCCAGGGTGGGAAAATATGACAACAGCACCTTGTCGTCATGTGAACAAACAAAATGCTACTTTCTGAGAATCCCCACGTTATCGCCCCGTCGCTGCCACATGACGAGAAACTTTTCCTGATATTTTTTTGTCGTCTACTTCAAAGCGACTCAGAGGGTATTCCACTTTGTCAGTCTAAACAAGGCACTCAGGTTTTTGGCAAGTGTTGGCCATTTTTTGTTTGTTGGGTCGACTGACGGACCTTATGCGCATGCGTTTTTTTCTTCGTCTTTAGATTAGGTGTGTCCGGTGGTTTAGTCTGTTTGTCTGTTCAAAGCGCATAAGTGTGCTTTATGTATTACATTATTTTCCCCAGGCTTCATTATGCTGCAGCCTTGGCTGTGAGAGATGCCTCCAAAACATTCTTACCTTGCGGCAAAGTCGACAAAGCTGCAGGTGTACTAAGTACATCAGTTCCCATTTTTTTCCTTTTGTGAAAGTGCCAAAAAGTCCATCCATCCATTTTCTATGCCGTTTATCCTCGCTAGCTTACCTTTGGCGAGAGGCGGGGGTACACTCTAGCCTGGTTTCCAGTCAATCGCAGCACACATACAACCTTTCACATTCACACCCATGGACAATTTAGAGTAGCCATTCAACTGATGTGGAGAACATGCAAACTCCATCTTTCAGATCTCCTGACTGTGTGGCCAAAATGCTAACCAGCCCAAAAATTAACCGCGGCAAAAAGTTATCCGAAACAAAAAGATCAGCGGCGCAAGTTGAGGAGAGCAAAAAAAAAACGAAAAACTGATTAGTTCCAACTCCAACAATGATCTTAATGTGGCTTTAGTCACCATTGTTCACATCCAACAATGATCTTAATGTGGCTTCAGTCACCATTGTTCACTACTACTACAACTACAACAACAACAACACAGCAAGCTAGTCAGTTGTGGTTGATCACTGTCAGGACAACACTGCCCCTAACAGAATTGCAGAAGAGCAGGGTCAAGAGCATAGTAGTATAATGAAGCCTTTTTAGAGACAGTTTTTTGTGCTTGTCTACCATCAACGGTCCCTGGAGTCCATCACAAGACAAGCTGAGCTAGCAACCGTGTTGGCAAGTGATATGTCATACCGTGCTTTCAAAATGCTTGCTAGCTGGGCTTCACACTTCCCTCTGTTAATCTGCACTGTTCCATTCAAACAAGCATATTAGTAACCATGCTTCTCCCCCAGAATACCTGTTGGGATTTTAACATACAGTAATAATCACCTATAACCTTTCTACCACTATTGTCTGGATATTTTCAAAATGTTGTTTTGAAATAGATATTAATGCCCACTAAAAAAATGTTTTGATAAGTTGCCTTGTTGCCCCGGTTAATGCCTTTTATTGTGTATTGTAAGAAACATAGAACCTGTGCTTGTACAATAAAATATTTGTTTTATGGTAAATGGCTTGGATATGTCAGTGATCCCTCGGTGGTCGGTAGCTGTAGCCATCGGTCATCGCTCGTCTACAGTGCAAAGTCACAGATGTGGGAGAAAGTCGGTGCTTAGCAGGTCTTATGTAAGTCAAGACAAGACAGGCCAATTTGAATTTTGTCATAAGCAGTGTTTAGTGTTTACCAAATAAAATGTTATTGTGACAATATAACACTATTAAATTTGACAAATACAATGAATACATTTTGATTTGTTTAATTTTGTTTTAATAAGACCAGTGTGACAGGACTTGGTCACAGAAAAAGAGCATTTGTTCTTAAACCTGATTGGACATCATTCTCTGGGAATATTTGTTGTCTTGCAGGAATTGACGTAATAATAGTCATGTTATTTGAATACTTTCATTGGGGACGCATTTTATATGCTCAACACACTCACTGAAAATCTCAAGTATTTTCAAGTCAGACTAAATTTCAAGTAATTGATGTCAAAGTCCAAGTGGAGTTGCAAGTCACTTGACTTGGCCTGGGACGATAAATATCTTAACTCATTCATTCCCAAAGACGTATTTCATTTATTTTTGCGCGAGAGCCAAAAAGAGGTGATGATGCAACTGCACAGTAATGGATGTCACTTTAAGAGCAGTTTTAAGCCATGAAAATGTCCACAAGGTGGCAGAAGTCCTTTTGATAAGAGTTTGGGATACATCCTTTGCATGTAATAACACACTCGACAGCAAGGAGGAAGTAGGAGCGCATGGAGGAGTAGTGTGCCAGTTACACATTGTAGGGAAATTTTAACGCATGCACACACAGTTCAATTCCAAATGTAAAAATAGTAAAATAGTTTATGGTGTATTGACGACTACAGCTGATTACTAAAGAACAAAAAAGGTACAAACAAAATTTTATTTTATTTTTTTATTAAACATGGGAGGCTCTTTTTTATACAGGCTTAGAACACAATATTCTGTGTGCCTTGAAAGGTCAGTCAAAAGCATCTTTGTTTTGAAAAATGGCTGGGATTGAATTAGTTAATCACACAATAAATGAAAACTGGATAATGTTGACAGCCTTATTAGTATATATGTTCCAAGTGCATGACATATTTCCTCACCTCTTGCCTCCAAACAGGTTTGAAGAGGGTTGACTGCGTCTGTTGGTTTCAGCACCTCTACACGTTTTGTTCCATACAGCAATGGTATGAACGGAGGGAGCCCTTTTGACAGTCATACACTCTCTTTACCTCGATAGATGGAGCTGGGGCCACAAACATGTACACACGGGGGCAGAAGAGTGTAATGTAGTAGAAACTAAATCAGTAGATTGCAATATATTTGTCATTTTAATAATGTAATTTTTTTTTAATTACAGTATTTTTTGTTTTTGCAAGTAATGTCTTGCTGTATTCTTGTAGACCCACATTTAGTTACTTGTTGTTAGTGAAAATATACCTGGGGGGGAATAATAGAGAAAAAGTTCTGACAAAGTTCAGAATAAGGCCAGCGATAGTAGCAGAGTACTTCTGAAACTTTTGCATAAGTGGTACTGTTCTAAATCTTTGAACTTTTTCATGTAGAAGGCCTCACTTTAGAAGGCACTTCAGAGGGTGAAGAATATGAAACCATGACAGGCACTAAAGGAAGTGATGCAAGTGTGTGTAGTAAAGCTGATAATGATAATAAGCACTCTACGTAATTATGTACAGTATTATTTATTCATATTATTATTTTTATTGTTTCACTACAAATTGGAAGTCAACCGCATTAATTTTTGTATTTATTCATGTTCTATTTTCTTGTTTTTTTTCTTATCTCCCCTGTCTTGCCTTAAATGTTTAAGTGATTTAAGTTTATTACGACATTTTTGGAGAACTGCTTGAAATGTGAATTAGATCAAGTATCTATCGATATGGTGATATATGGATATGCTGTATAATATTTAGGTCCGGTCAACCATTAAGTTTGGAATGGTAAATCCTGAACTGCTCTGCTACGTAAATAGTGTGACTGCAATTGTTTGGGTCCAATGATTTCAACAATGGAGGACAGTTTTCTTGTACCACAAAGAGGCGGCCTTTGCATCCAGAGCAGGAAGCGTGTCAAGCCTGACGCTTTTTCCTTTCTAATGTTACACGTTTGTGTTTCTGTGTCCGTCTTCCACAGGATGTTAGCGGAATGTCGCTGAGCATGCTGGCAGCAGCCGGTGGACAGGACGACATCCTCAGGTTGTTGATACGGAAAGGCGGCAGGGTTAATGGGCGGCAGAAGAACGGCACCACGGCCTTGATGCATGCCGCCGAAAAGGTAACGATTGATTGGGTACAGCCGCTGTGGCAACCCCTGAAGGGATAAGTACAACCAAACACCCAGCCACCCCGCACCTCCAACCACCCCACCACCAGCAAACTGTCCCAGCAGACATTTTGTCCTGTCTTTCAGAACTGTGTGACGACTGTGGCCATCCTGCTGGAGGCGGGATCGTATGTCAACGCGCAGACACTCAGTGGCGAGACAGCGCTGATGAAGGTAGCGCTCCATTTCCTGCCTTATTTTCATTGACGGATGTTATTTTTCCAGAAGATGCATACAAAGTATGTATTTAAAGCTGAATCTACTGTACAGTGAGAAACTTGTTTTTCAAAGGTTCCCCGGTATGTGCAGTCATGTGAAAATGCATCATGACTGGGGCAGGATTTAAAAAAAAAAAAGATGATGATGATGATGGCAAGATGGGGGACATCATGTTGACAGTATTGCTTACGGTCTGTTAGGCATGCAGGAGAGGGAACGCAGACATCGTGCGTCTCCTGCTGGAGAGCGGGGCAGATTGCAGCATCCTGTCCAAGCATAAGACCACCGCCTTGTGCTTCGCCAAGCTTAGCAACAACCTGGCCGTGTGCGACCTCATCAACAATCACACCAGCATGTGAGTGCCACTTCGGTGGGCAAACTTTTTATCTGACAATAATGCTTACACACCCTCCTATCGCTACCTTTCAGGCTGTCCAGCTTGGCCAAGGATGCCGTTCAAGCATTTTTTGAGACCCACTTGGTGCTCCTGGAGCCCATCTTTCCTTTGGCTTGCCACAGGCTGTGTGAGTGGCCTGAATTCTCTATGGAGTTTACCTACAAACCGCAATCACCAATAGAAGGTAAAGTAAACACTTGGTACGTGGGAATAACCAATGGCTTTGGTAAACCACAAACCAGCATAACCACAGCTCTCTCTTATCGTGTCATTTATATCTTGCATGAAACCACACAGAACAGAAATGAATTCTAAGGGTGAACATATTGCTAGGAAGAATTCAGGGGACCAACTTCTTTGTGGCCCAAATAAAGTAGAAATAGTGTTCTTTGGCAAATTGTAACCCCTTCAGCACATGCCGTTTTTTTAACAGAGGGATTTTGCGGTGGAGGTTTCTTATAAATAGATTAGCTTCACACAGACGTCTTCTAACTGTCACAGTACTTACAGGTAATTCCAGACTGTCTTTGATCATCCTGGATCTGATCATTGGTTTCTGGTTATTCTTCAATCCATTTTGATAGTTGTCTTTAGTTTTCTGCTACATGTTTCTGCTTTGGGTCTCCATTTTAAGGGGTTGGAGATCATTTTAGCTGATCAGCCAAAATTATTTTGCAACTATTCATAGGTTTTCCCCTCTCCAATCAACTTTTGAGTCCAAGTACGCTGTTCTTCTGAACAATGTCTTGAACGACCCATTTTCCTCAGGCTTTCAAAGAGAAATGCATGTTCAACAAGTGCTGGTTTCATCCTTAAATAGGGACCACCTGATTCACACCTGTTTTTTCACTAAATTGATCACTGAATGCCACACTATTTTTTTTTAACACACCCCTTTCAACTAATTGGCCAATTGCACAGCCTTAAGCCTTATCATGAATACTGGGTCTTGTTTGTTTTCTGAGAATCTACTGCACCTACTGGTAACTTGTTTGACATGTAGCAATAAAAATATACTAATAACAGTGCTTAATCTTGGAGATTAATAAAGTATCTATCTAGACATGCAATAACACCCCTATAGTCACCTTTTAAATACGTATTACCCAATGTATTTCTTCCTATGAAACAACAAGACCAAAGTTATTTGTGTGGCTGTGACTTGAGTTGTCACAAAGTACGTCACTTCTGGGAGAAGAGGGAAGTTACTTGCGCACTGCAGGTAGTTTTATCAATTATACCGTGGTACCTTGGCATAAAGCAGGGGTTCTCAGTTATTTTCAGTCATGCCCCCCCCCCCTCCCCCGGCCAGAAATGTTGTCATGCCCCCCCATTTGAAATACTATTGACAACTGATAATATTGATCTATTTATCTGTACTGTACAAACTGAACTTGAAACTGACACCAGGAAAACACAACAAAATGGAGAGGTGTGAAGTGTATTCAAGAGTCAAATGGCATGTTGAGTATAATTAATTTGGACATATTGGCAGGTTTACGCTAACATTGAAAGTACTTAGAGAGCAGCGTGTGAGAACGAATAAGGTGCATTCAAGGACTATCCAACAGCCACTCACATTAAACATTAAAAAACTGGGGGCTTTGTAACTATATTATTTTCTAATAAAATAATAGCCCATATTTCCAACATTGATATCCCTTTGCATAAATTGTGATGTAATTTTTGTTGTTTATCGTAGTTGCATAGTGAATCGATTACCACAGATATTTACATTCCTACTTATTAGAGATAAAATAAAACATATTTTTTCCTGTGATTAATTTTAAAATAACTGTGGACAAAATGCGTTTAATCACGATCAAATGTTTGCGAGTCGTAATACTGTATATACATAGACTCACACCTTAGCAGTGGGAGTGTTTGTGTTGGCTATTTTCTCATCAATGTAAAATTACTGACACCTAGTGACCAATGTAGAATGCTTCATATTTTTACGTCTTCTAAATGCCTTACATTTGTAGTTTAATTCATTTAGCCATTTATGTGTTTGAAAAGAGGTGGACTTGCTGGTGTGTTTTGGATCATTGTCCTGCTGCACAAACCAAGTTGTGGCCAGACTTTCTTCTTCAGGATATTTTGGTGAACAGCAGAATTTATGCTTCCATTTATCCTAGCAAGTCTTCCAACTCCTGGAGCAGCAAAAGGCCCAGGCCATCACAATACCACCACCGTATTTTTCTGTTGCTATGATGTTCTTTTTCTGAAATGCGGTGTTGGTCTTGGCACTCTTGTCATTTGTGCCCAGTATCTTTTCTTATGTTGGAGTCATGAACACTGACTTTAACGGAGGCAAGTGAGTCCTGCAGCTTTTTGGATGGGATTCACCACTGTTCCATGTTTTGGTCATTTGTGGAAAATGGCTCTCACTGTGGTTGGCTGGAGTCCCAACGTTTTAGAAATGGCTTTTACTAACCTGTTTTAAGGGGGAGAAGGGGTATTTTTTTCACATAGGGTCATGTAGGCTTGGATATATTTTCTTTTAATAATAAAAAGTTTGTTTTAAAAACAGCATTTTGTGTTCAGTAATGTTGTCATTGACTGATATATACATTTGCTTGATGATCAGAAGCATTTAAGTGGGACAAAAATGCAATAAAGAAATCAGGACAAGGCAAACACTTTTTGACACCACTCTATATATCCGGGTTTATTTATAATCAAAGTAACAAAGATGAAAGTTGATCGTTTGGATTGTTTGCCAACTGATGTCACATGACATCTACGAAGTGATGTTTATGACGTCGGTGACACAGGTGGTCCACCCACGCTACCTTTGTGATGGACATTGTGGGCCAACCAAGATCTCCTATCCTTTACACACAACATAATAACAATGCATCCTTCTCTCAACTGCAGCCACTGGCATCGTCCTCTTCATCTTCCACGCCAACTTCCTGAGTGAGATCAGCGTCCGCCTCAGCGGACCGTGCAGTGTTCACGCCGTGGTCCTCAACGAGAGATTCCAGCTGCCCATCTTCCTGGTTGGTTTTGTCAAAAACGTGTCATTTCACCCTGAGACCTGCACAACTCACATCGTTTTGTGTGTTCACGCGTGTAGGAGAACCACTTCATCTACTCCTTTTGTCCTGTGGTGGGAAACAACAAACTCTTCATCCGTCTTGCTGAGGCACCGTCAGCCAAGGTGACGAACTCACACACACAAACGCTGATGTTTTTTTTGTTTTTTTTTAAACGCCATTTGACAAAACTGAGTCACATTAACTTTCCAAAGTGAAGTCGTTTATGCCCCGGTGGTAGTTGGTGTACGACAGTATATAATGTATTTCTATTTCATCCACTGAAAATGAATTAACATGCAGCCATTTCATCTAAATTGCTGGCAACGCGGGTGCGTAACTAGGTAATTGTCCCCATGCACGAGTGCTGTGAGCACTGGGTAGCTGCTGTTCACAGAAGGTAAGATTAATTCCAACATGTATGGTGTGGTTTGTTTCTTTCAGACATGCTTTATAAGTTACATTAGGAACGTCATGTGGTTACAGTTCCTTTGCTTACATGTCATCGACATTTTGTTCATTTCCTCCGTAAAGAAAAAATAAAATATCAATAAGCATGTGGAAGTTTTACGGCCTGTTGCTGTTTATCGGTCCTTAACACTATTTTATTAATGTATTCTAATAATATAATAAAATGTTTTTTCTAATAAACAAGAAAAAACAAGCAAAAGAATAAAGTAACAAGCAAAAGAATAAACATGCAAAATAATAAAGTCATATTACAAGCAAACAAACGAAACGAGGAGCAGGTCGAAAGCATCTCGGTAGCGTATCAAGAACATTCTGGACATTTATCCGGTCAAGTGTCGTGTAAATGCCATCTCACCCGGTTGTCCTCGTGTTTGTCTTTCTTCAGGTGAAGCTACTCATATGCGCCTACAGAGTGCAGCTGCAGTGACGCACAACAAACAGACACACACACCATCATGAGAGACAAATGATGACTTCCTTTACGGTTCCACGAGGTCCGTACAAAGCTGGTGCAGTCCTCCTGCACCTCCCCGCTGGATTTTTAATTTTTATTTTATAGATTATTTCTTAGCTTGGTAGAGTCAAATGCACTAAAGACATGTATTCTTTTAAAAGTGCACTGTCCTTTTCATCGCAGTTTTTTTTTTTCAGAAGGAATCAAGATATGTTCTGTCGTAGCTTTTGAGTTATTTATAGTTGTCTGTTTTGTACATATTCACATAAGCAAATGTAAATAAACATCTGTATTGTTGCCACCTGTGGAAGTCAACAATCCTGCTTCAATCCACTTTTGAGCGATTGCTTTAAAAAACAAAAAGGTATTTTGTTCAAGACAGACAGTGCCCCACCTTCCAATTGTTTTGGGTTTTTTTTGTTCATGGAGTGCTTTTTGGTATGTCTTCAAGTAGAAATATGTTTGATTTGTGGATGACCATTGGCCCACTCGGTGTTCTCTTCCTGTGGCAGACGTTGCACCAACACGATTGACAAACTCTTACCCAAAAGCAACACAAAAAAGGACTCTTTTTAGGACTTTTATTTTTCCAAGTGTTTTTTGTTTGTTTTTTTGTCAACTGTTTGACTAATCTGCGTGTATGATGAAGGAATTTTGTGCTCCCCAAACCATATGAGGTCAAAGCACAAACGCATCGAGTCAGTCCTCACAGAGACCCAGCCCTCCCTGCTGCCTTCTATGTGACGAGATGGAAATTTGACGTAATTCCGGTTTGAGCATTTGAACGCACCTGGTAGGTATGTACAGGTTTAGAATGTAAAATAGCAGCATGTTGCGTAATTTACTCGTGTGATTATCTGGATCAGCATGTCACATTAAGAATGTATTTTACTTCCGTTCCTGTGTGATTTGTATTAAAATAAACCCTCAGTATTTCGAGGGGGATCCCACATTGGGCGAACTAAATGCCCCGCGATCGGTCCGACCTGGCAATCGTGCAAATGTGAGGTTTGTACAAATGCTCCAAGGTTAAATCTGCCTAATGGGCCGATTTTAATTGAGCCTTATAAGACGCTCTGCGCATGCGTTTGACTAAAAAAAAAAAAAAAAAAGGGGGTTGCGTTGATGTGTTCTAAAAAAAAAAAGAGGGCTCACTCTGCTTCAATATCCCAAAGTTTTTGCAAGGAACTTCCGGTTTATATTTAACATAAACCGGTTTCCCGTAACAGTGCATTAATATCTCTAATACGTTTCGTAACAGATTATACGAGTTTGTGTTTGCAAAGATCGTTTGTTGCCCTGTCATCGACTTTGATTCCTTATTGACGTGATTCGGTCGTTTTAAGATGGTGTTTGTTAATATAACTCTCACAAACTGAGTGTTTAACATTGACATCGTTTTTTAAATATAACGTAGAATGAAATGGCAACATATTGGCTATTACGTTGGAAGAACCACTCACGTTTCCCGTGTGCGTACAAAATGGCTGTCGTGCATTGAGAGAAGGTCACTCTTCGTGGAATCGATAGGACAGAATAGTTCGCTCTTGTTAGTTCAAAAGAAAGCAGGTATTCATGTGTACGCTGGTGGTAATGAATCCGAGTAACCGCGTGTTGTAAAGTGAACAAAATACCACATAACGCCAAGCTTTTACGTTTGAAACATCACCGCGACACACAGTGAATCATCTTACCAATGAACAATCTCTGCATGTAAAGTGGCTAGTTGGGCGCTTTGCGCATGCGCTCCCCGGGATTAATGTCAAGGCACAAAAGTGGCGCTACACCGTCTCGAGATCTACTCCGGTAAGCCGAAATCACACACAAATCTTGTTTGTATTATCTTCCCCAGCCGACCGTGGCAAAGTTTGGCCAACTTTTGGGACGTTTTAGGAGGACAAGCCACACCAGCTACCCGAGTGCCATTCGTGGCGAAAAAAAGGTTGAGGCAACAGCAAGCAGTTAAATTGAAAAAGATGTGTCCCTCTTCTTGTGTAGGCTGCGGCCACTCCAGTATTGTTCATTTAGCTCCCTAATGGCGGACGCCAGGCAGTGCGGTTGTTTACCGCTGGGGGGTAGGCGATGGCGGCGGTGGTGACGGTGTCGGTGGTGTACAGATTGATATTGTGCCTTGTGAATATAGACGACTCGTGGCGAGGCTTTTGGGGCCCACGGTGCTTGTGTCGGAGGCTCCTTGTTTACCGCCGCATGACACAATTGAGCACAGTTCATGTGATACGTGACGCCAGAGCGCCCCTAGCGACGGCTCATCGCCATTGCCGCTGATTGCGCCAGGATGGACAGAAAGCGTGGAGACGTAACTTTTCAATTAAAGACCCGGCCTTACAGGTAACACTAAGAACACATTTTAACGCACCGATAGTCGTTTATCTTTGCGTTATTTGTGCGTAGGGGTGATTAGCATGTACTAGATATGAAGATTCTAAAGTAAAACATCGTCTAGTCACGCGCGTGTGTGTGCGGGGGGGGGGTGCATTCGATGCATTTTACTTGCAATCATCTGACTTGCGTAGCCACAGTGGCGCAGTTAGCGTCCACGTTTCCTCCCTCCTCCAATCTGCCGCTTAATCCACTCGCTGTTTTTTTGCGCCAGGAAATGAACGGAACGGAACACACACGCACCACAGCGGACCACGTTTCTTGTGGGAGCCCCCACCCCCAATCCCCTCCTCCTCATTTCGCGAGTAGGGGTGGGTGGGGTGCACAGATCGAGCTGGTTTCATGTAAAGTTTTGGACTGGCCCGTCACAGCCAAGTTTGTTGGGGGGGGGGAATCAAGGGCACAGTCAGGCAGTTTGGAACACGTGCGGATTCCCCCCATTAGAGGTCACAGTAATCACAGCATGGTGCACCGAGGAATAGACGCACACATTTGCGTCCCTTTTGTGTGTGTGTGTTGTTTTTGCGCCACATGCGGCGATGTGCGCCATGTCTCCGCCTTGTGGGCAGATGTGCAAATGACGTCACTGAGGCGTCGTGCGCAAACGCGCTTGCTTTGCGCCTAACGCGAGGTGACGATGAGACCGATGTTGTTGATCTTCTCTCGCTGCTGCTTTCTGATTGCACAAAGACCCTGTGCGCCATTTTACCCCCCAGTCCCTAGCCATCCACCTGGCATTGACGTTGGAAGGTTGTATGCATAATCTTCATTTCTGTCTCATTAATGCATGTTGCCCTGCAGCACTGCATTGCAGTGTGCACTCTTCCACCTTATTTCCTCCTGTAAGGCCCAGGGGGTGTTATTTACTCAACTGCAGAGAGTACGTGGGGGTCATTAGGGCTAAGACGTTTACCAGGGTGGGGGAGTTTATGCAAAATGAGCGCGGCGTCTACTTCAGATTTACGGTTGAATACATCGCAGACATAAACACACGCACGATGCGCAACAAGTCACGGAACTGTCATGCGATCGCTCCTCTGCATTTATTATTAGGATTGCAGAGAATAAACCGATGGGACCAGATATCCGTTTCGACAATTGAGTGGCCATTGGTGACAGCCTCTCAGATCGATAAGAATCGGCCATAAATACTAACAGTAATGCAGGGGTCGAGAACCTTTTTGGGCTAAGAGAGCCATGAAAGCCACAGAATTGAAAATGTATTTTCAGGTGAGCCATATCATATTTTTGGTCAGTAAATACAAATAGAAGCATGTATTTTAAGCAAGACCAACAATTTTACAATGTAATAAATCTCTGATGAGAAAGTTTAATATTTTTAACATTATTTTTAACACTCATTTCTGTCATGTCATTCTGTAATTTCTGTCAAGTTATTTCTTTTTGGACTTTATTCCCATAATATTATAACCTTTTCCTAATTTTCCAAAAATTTCAACTTTAGTTTGTTTCTCACATTACTCCTTTTTCTAAAAAGATTTTTTTTTCAAGTCTATGCTTCTGAAATGACATTATGCTTTCCCATAATATTAAACATTTATTTTTGTAAAATTGTAACTTTTTTAACTTAATATTTTTACTTTCTACTTGTAAAATTCCAGCACTTCTTTTCCATTTCTGCTTTTGTTTTTTTAATTTATTTTCCAAACATTCCAACTTTCTTGTAAATTCTCTTCTCGTGATTATGACTTTATTCCAGTAATATTTTGACTTTAATCTCGCAATATTACAACTCTTTTCGCAACCTAATTGTCCAAAAATTACAACTTTATTCGCTTTTTTGTTTCTCATAGTAGTGCTACTTTAAAAAAATGACATTGTTTTCATAATATTTATTTTCCTAAAGTTACAACTTTTTTTGTTCGATGACAACTTTTTTGTCTTAACATTTTGATTAAAATTACAGCAGATTTTTCAATTTTTGCTGCTGTTTGTTTTTTGTTTTTGTTGGATTGTATTTTTAGAACGTGACGCGGTCCAATAAAAAAAAAAAGTACCTGTACCGAACATTGAACACCCCTGTTGTATGGCATCACATTTTACATATATTTCAAGAAAAAAGTAAATGAAAATAAATCTATGTTATTATGTTAAGAAATGTCTAAGAGCCAGATCTGGTTCCCGAGCCATAGCTTCGCTACCTCTGCATTATAAGATTGTAGAGACGTGCATTGGGTATTGCTAGACTATCAACCGGTTGACTGCGTCTCTTAGAGTGGATTTAAATAAAATTAGCAATGCGCTAGCTAGTCACCTGGAAAGATTTTCAACAAGAACTGTCAATCAATTAACTGCATTGTGTCCATAGTTAACTCATAATTAATCACAGATAGAAATAAGTGTTTATCTGTAATAAGTAGGGAGTTGATACTCAACAAGGACTACATCAAATCTTATGGAAAGGGATGTCAATTTTGGAAATACGGGCAGTTTTAGAATCCATTTTTAAAAATCTCCCAGTTTTTGCATGTTTAATGCAAGTGGCGCTTAGTCCCACTTTGACGATCCTTAAATGCACCATATAACTTCGGACCACATTTTACGGATAGACTAGTGTACAGTATTTTTATCATTTTTTTTTTCCACCTCATTTTTGATGACCCGATTTAGTGCTAAATCTGCATATTTATTCGATAAACGACCTCTATGGAAAAACAAGCGTTTTTTGTGCTTTTAATTTGATGTTCCTGTCTTAGTTTTTACACAATACATAATAAAATAACATCAAGTAGATCGCTACGTTTGTTTTACTGATGTTTAGATGAAGGGCTAGTGCACTGCTAATGCTCTTGGGCCATATTCACATTGACAGTAGCTGTCTTCGGCTATGCCTGCCGTTAACTAGCAGCTCGTACACAAATTTTAGCTTGGAGTTTAAAAGCAAATAAATAAAAAATAGCAGAGAAGATGGCTCGCATCTAATAAACAACAAAAAAAGTATGCCCCAGCTCTTCTGTATAAATGACAATACAAAATACCTGCAGTGTCTTCTCACTCGGCAAGTTGATGGGCTTGTTGTGAGAGCCATGTGCCAGGACTTAAGCGATCAAAACACTCTTTTCACAGTCCGTTTCTGTTCAATATTTGTTCCCGTTTGTTGCTCCACAGTCACCGCTACTTCCTCAAACTACGGTGTGTGCTGAGGGTCAAACAAATCACCGGTTAAAAATGAGAAAATGAGTGCCCTTAATAGAAATTTTTGCGTAAACTTTGACAGCTTTTGGACAAGACCTTAGCATTGTGTGAAACTATGACAGGAACAACATCAAATTAAAAGCACAAAATTATACCAGTTTGTGCTCGGAGTTTGGTTTTCAGAGAGGAGGTCAGCTATCATCAAATCTCACCGTTATACATTCCCACATAGTATCAGCATTTGGGTGCAAATATGAGGTAAAAGGGGGAAAATACAGTCCAGCATGGGAAAAAGTTACAATAAATGGTGCTTTAAGGACTTTCAAACAAAGTGGGACTTGCCGCTCGCATGCAAAATGCTTGATCATGCATAAACTGGGGGATTTCGATTCCCATATTTCCAAAATTGACATCGCCTTAAATAAAATGTGATTTTTTTTTTTAAACCATTTATTTTATTTTTTTTAACCCTGATGTGATCTTTTACACATCTGAGAATACTACAAGAATGCCACTTTTTATAGAAATGGCTTCTTTATTTTATAATGTAAAGATTGTCTACATCGACAAATGTGACCAATGAATCAAATCATACCATTTGTACGCCTTATAGAATAATTATGATTTAAAAATGTATTTTTGGAATCCTCTGTATCTAGATGCGTATCGAATACCTACCACAAAGAGATTTACATCCCTAACACGACAATATTTTATTAGTCACTCACACACAATCCAGTAGTACTGTATACAGTAGCGCATAGCGAGTAATTACTTACTTCCATAACAACATTTGCAATAAAAGTTCTGGTTGTAATTATTAAATCCGATTTGGCCATTGTTCACCAGCGGTTTTTTTTTTCTCAGTCCGATACAGATAACTTCCTGCTTTCTGCATCATGATACCAATACTGAGAACCAACAATTTTCGGGGGTGCTGTCATGGCGATGCTGGCATTCTGGGTGGCTGGCTGGTTCAGTGTGGGGAATTCCCACAGTATAGATGCCATGTTTGCTTACAGCACGTCACACATAGGAGAAAAGGAGCGCTTGATTTGCACACACCCACCTACAGCTCATTATGGGCAATCTTGCTGTGTTGAGTGTTGTTTTGTTTTTTGTTACTATTTATTGTGCACCCCTTCTTGTTATTTACCGGTATATGCTGTAAAAAAAAAAAATCAGAAATTTATAAACCATTACCAACTGATTTTTTTTTTTTGAACATTTTTTTGACCCTTAACTAACTTAATGCTGACTCCTAACTGAATGTGGTGGTCTACACATTCCAGAAATGCTTACTGCTCTGTTGGCCTGTACTTCCTGTCACGTGATCACCCTTGTGAACCGTGGCCCATCACGTCTGCACACTCAGGGAATTGAAGCGGGCAGAAAAGAGAGACTAGCTTGATTAATCGTCCTCTAGGGGGTGCTCTTCTTGTCTTGTTTGATAATTTTATATGATACAAGCATTGAATGATAATCGATTAATCATGCCTATTTCTTTTTGAGCCCGATGCAGGCGCTGGTCCTCCACGTTGCTATGGTGTGCGTTGCACCGTGGCTGTCAGCGGTGATGTGAAGCCTGCCACCGCCCTCATTAGCGTGAGACATGAAAAGGACATTTAGACCCAAACAGCCCCGTTGTGGTGTCAATAGCTTGCTGTATGTAGAGCGTTTACGGGCTGACGTACGACGGTTATGTGAAGCTTTTAGAATGTGTCCCTGCGGTGGTGTTGGTGCTGCTGGTGGGCCTTGCTGTCACCATGGCAACCAAGGTGTAGCTTCACTGGTTACTGAGGCAACAAGGACATTAAAAAAAAGGAAAAAAAGGGTGAGAGGAGGCGCGTGCTAGCGTGCTAACTAGCGTGTCGGGTCAGGGGGAGGAGAGGAAGCGCCGCGATGCGGAGGAAGATTACCAATCAGTGTGCCGCAGAGACATCACATGTCTTAGATGCAAGCGGTCATTAGGCGTTAACACAAAGGCTATTGGCTTTTATTTTCAAAGTGTGTTAGGAAGTGCTCAAGCTTGAGTGTACAGAAATCGTGTCAAGTTGCTCTCTGGAACACAAGTTTTGTTTTTAACGTTCTCACTCGTACCATCAGACTCAGGGTTTCAGGTGAGATGGGGGTGAAGGTGTCAAGCTTCGCCAGGAGGGGATCGCCATTTGTA
Organism: Oostethus manadensis; assembly: GCA_024372805.1. NCBI lineage: Eukaryota > Metazoa > Chordata > Actinopteri > Syngnathiformes > Syngnathidae > Oostethus > Oostethus manadensis. The sequence goes on from QODF01000295.1 coordinate 82,092, forward strand.
AACGAGGGCCCGCCTCGTGGGTCACCTGCTCTACCTGTCCAGCTGTCAGACTCTTTACAACCAAAGGCGGCTGGCGGGGTTGCCTAATAGCCTTTTTGTTTGCGTTGCCAGGTGGTTGCCTTAGTGATGGATGGGGAGTTGGAACCAAACCCTGCTGTTGCAGAGAAGGCGGGGGAGCCAGAGGAGCACATGGATGCCACCCCTTCCCCTTGCCAGCCAGCCACACCCCCCACTGTGGTGGCTACAGAGTCAGTTCCTATGGCAACAGACGATGATGACGCTGCAAAGAAGGGCTGTACCGACGATGACGACGACGTGGTCCTCGTAGACGAGAAGGCGCCTGCACCATTGGCGTCAACTTCTTCCAAAGGCGCTCCCTTGTCCAAGGATCCAGAACCCCCTGCTGCCACCGCAGACATGTCTGCAGTGGGGATTCTTATGTCCAACAGTGTGTCTGAGTCCTCAAATCCGGCTACGACTGAGCCCATCATCATTGATGACGAGGAGGAGTCTGAGGACAAGCAAGCCTCTTCCCCTTCAACAGCGCTCACTGGTGGATCCTCACCCAGCACCTTCAGCAGCACAGATCCAAATTCGGATATCCGCATCGCCAATGTCACAACACTGGGTCAAAAAGGAGGCACCAAAGTAGAGGCAAGTGCAGATGCACAGGCGGACCTGATGATAACCTCTGTGACATCACTGCAGGGAGGACCAGTGGTAAAGACATGACTCAGTTTATTGTAAATACAATACCACCATATATGTTTGTCACACGTAAATGTTTCACATCATCAGTCAAATGGAAATATTAGTCAATGACAACACAACTGAACACAAAATGCAGTTTTTAAATGCAACTTTTTATTGCAAATTAAGACAAAAAAATCCAAACTTAGATGGAGGAAAATATGATTGTCCCTCTTGTTAAAACAATTATGACACCTCTTTCTCTGGCCCCACCGTGCCATACCTGTTCTCACTCAAGGAAGCACTTAATAGACCCTACCTGACAAAGTGAAGTACACTAAAGGAGCCTTAAAAGCTACATCATGCTGGGATCTGAAGAAATTCGGGAACAAATTAAAGTAATTGAGACCTATCAATGTGGAAAAGGTTATAAAGCCATTTCTAAAGCTTTGAGACTCTAGCAAACCACAGTGAGAGCCATTATCTATAAATGGCGAGAACATGGAACAGTGGGGAACCTTCCGAAGAGTAGCCGTCCAACCAAAATGACGCTAAGAGTGCATTTACGTTGCATTGACTTTTTCAAACTCAATAAAAACAGCAGCAGCTGCAATATCTAGTTTTACCTTCGGTAGTCAACTGAGGCTTTGTGAGCGCCTCTCAGCTCACGGTAGCTAGCCGATGTTATGTGGCAATTTGTCAGTCCGCCAGTAACATAGTTCGGTCAGCGTAACAATGTTAGTAATAATAATAATGATCTTGCTGTAGCTTGGTTAATATAACATCACGTTGTATGCAAATGTAGTTGTTTTTTATAGACTTTATATAAGACTTTATAGGCAGAATATGTGTTTCCCATTTTGTGCCTTTTTATGTGTTTTTATATTTAGAACACACAGAAAAAGGGACATGTTCATGTCTCACATAGGGATTCTGGTTAATGGACACATAAAAAAAACATTACAGTTTTTCTTTAAGGCTTGTGTCAATGTTGCCAGAAAAGATCTTAATGATCCAGAAGACCTTCAGGAAAAAACCCTAATAGTTTGACGAGACAATAGTTCAACTGGAAGGTGTTTCCCCCGTTACATCTGGCATAAATGTAACGCCACATTTTAGGAAAATAACAACAGGAAAAGATGGTGGTGGTAGTGTGATGGTCTGGGGCTGTTTGGCTGCTACAGGACCTTGAAGACTTGCTGGGATAAATGGAAGCATGAATTCTGCTGTTTAGCGAAAATCCTGAATGAGAATGTCCAGCCATCTGTTGGTGACCTCAAGCTGAAAACTTGTACAACAGGACAGTGATCCAAAACACACCAGCAAGACCACTTCTGAATGGCTGGGGGGAAAAAACCCAAATGAATCCTATTGAGTTGCTGTGGCATGATCTTAAAAATGTTCTTCATGCAGAAAAAGCCTCCAGTGTGGCTGAATGACAACAATTATGCAAAGATGAGTGGGCTAATATTCCTACACAGCACTATGGAAAACGCTTCATTGCAGTTCTTGCTGCTAAGGGTGGCCCAACCACTTATTAACTTTTAGGCTAAAATCACTTTTTCACACAGGACCAGCTTTGCATTTGTTCTCCTTTCATAACAAATGGTTACATTTAACTGGATTTTGTGTTCAGTTATGTTGCCATTGACTGTTTACATTTTTGAGCATCTGAAGCAAGTGTGACAAACATGCAAAAAAGAAGAAATCGGAAAGAGGGCAAAACATTTTTCACACCACTGAAGGTAACGTGAGCATTTTGTTTCCAGGCAGGTGAAGGCCAAGCAGAGGAAAATGGTCTTCAGATTTGCAGCGCGTTCAGTTTGAATGTGTCTGGAACACCAAGTGCTTCCTTCAACCCTGGGCGAGGTTCGACAGTGCAGAACGGGGACGCTGGGACGCACAACAGAACAGGTGGAGTCATCCACACCAGATGTCAACTCTTCTCCATATCTTGTTGCACTTTGTGTTCAACGGTTGATGTTCATCTCCAAACTTCTGAAAATATAATTTACCACTAACTCATACTAAGCATTCTCTCCTTCCCTGCAGACTCATGGATTTCCCAGTCAGCGTCTGTTCCTCGCAACCAAAAGCAGACAGGTGTGGACTCTCCTTCGTCTGCCACCTCCCTGCCCAAACCTCCAGGACAGTCTTCCTCCTCCTCTCCAGGTTCCCAGCCTCAACCCAGGACGGTGAAGGTGATGCTCCACTCAAATATACTACTTCACGAGACAATACTTTTTTGACTGATAGTGGTAGTTTGTACTCATCGGAGGACAGTGCCAAAATGAAGCTGCGTGGCACGCTGATGCCAGTGTGTTTGACCATTACTTTACCAAACACATTGCCGGTTGACTATATTTGCGTAGCTGTCATACCTGAATTATCTGCCTAGCTTCTGGGTCTACAGCCTCCAAATGTGACTTTTTACCACAGTGGCATTTTATTTTTTAAAACAAGCAAGCGATGCTTTATCTTATTGTCATGATATTAATGATGTCTTGTCGTTTTGTGGCCAGCATTGTTATGGTGATACTATCACAGGGGTCTCCTAGCTCACCAGCTCACTTGGTGGGTGAAAGAATGTTTGCTTCGATTTGGCAGTATTTTTTATTATTACTGTTGACTACAGACTTTATCTTATTTTATATAATGACAAATGATACAAAATAGCATAAAGGCAATGGCCACCCTGTTGTGCTTGAAACATAAGGTAGTGTAGAATTGAAATGTCGCCAGTCATAAATAAAAGACCAATAGTTGACAGCTCTTCTAATAGTGGTGAATGTTGGACACCCCTGCATTTATTTTCTTATAAGTTGAGCGGGACTGATTTCTATAATAAAGATATGTATTTGTATTTTATTTTATTTTGATATTTAAAAAATATATATTGCAACAGTATATATTGATATTACTCAAACATGCATCAAATTCAGGTTTGTGTGAAATAATGCAAAATGGTTTCACATAAAAAGACAATCTAACCAGATGTTTATTTTTTAATAATTACCTATTTGCCAGCGGCCATTGGAATTGTTAAAGGCGCCCCTGACCAATACCACTCACTTCTATCACTGTCCTGGTCCACTGAAAGACATGTCTCCCCCATGCCATGAAGCTTTTCAACACAGCAGAGGGAAAGCGGACTTTTTATTTTACCCAATTATGTATTATTGCACTACATATATCATGTGTTATGTATAGTATTTATTTATTCAAATTCTTTTTTTTATTTTCTTATCTCTCGTCCCTTGACTTGGTTGTCTTATGTTGTGATTACGTGTTTTTATGACATTTTTGCAGAGCTGCTGGAAACATGAATTTCTCTTGGAGATTAATGAAGTATCTAGCTATCTGAATCTATGTGATTGGTACTGGCCAATCTCACTCATGGATGTTCGGAAGCAGCAGCATAAAACCCTGATTGGAAAATCCCTAGCCGCTGGTAGGCACAATAAACTGTTTATTTCTTTCAGGTGACCTGTGCAAATTGTAAAAAGCCTCTTAAGAAAGGCCAGACTGCGTACCAGCGCAAAGGCTCCACGCACCTCTTCTGCTGCACCACTTGTCTTTCCGCCTTCTCACACAAACCCACCCCCAAGAAAAGCTGCACCATGTGCAAAAAGTGAGCTTGCTGATGTAGAATTGTATTGAAATTTTTGTATTTTCAAATCATGTTGGGGATTTTTTTTCATTGCTAAAGTTCTAGTCGCTGTCACTGTGCCCTCCAGGGACATCACAAACATGAAAGGTACCATCGTGGCCCAAGTAGACAGCAGCGAGTCCTTCCAGGAGTTCTGTAGCACCGGCTGCCTTGGCGCATACGAGAACAAGCAGAACCCACCGAAGTCCAGCCTCAAAACCAAATGTACCGTCTGCGGCAAGCTCACAGAGGTCAGTGCTAATGACGTAGGGGATGCACGATGGCATGCGCCTTGTCAGCAGATTTTGAGCAGCTCATCAAAGTCTTAAATATTAGAACTGTTAAATTAGACATTGCCGGCATTGGTTTGCATTGCCAGCAGTAAGTCGAGCTTGTTCCTGGTGAACGTTGGCCTCCGCCAAGGCTGCCCTTTGTCACCGATTCTGTTCATAATCTTCATGGACAGAATTTCTAGGCGCAGTCAAGGTGTTGAGGGAGTCCAGCTTGGTGACCTTAGGATCTTCGTCTCTATTTGCAGACGATGTGGTCCTTATGGCCTCATCAGGCTGTGACCTTCAGCGTTTACTGGAGCGGTTTGCAGCTGAGTGTGAAGCTTCTGGGATGAGACTCAGCACCTCCAAATCCGAGGCCATGGCTCTCAGTCGGAAACGGGTGGACTGTACCCTACGGGTTGGGAGTGAGGTCTTGCCTCAGGTGGAGGAGTTCGAGTATCCCAGGTTCTTTTTCACGAGTGAGGGAAGGTTGGAGCGTGCGATCGACAGACGGATCGGTGCAGCATCTGCAGTAATGCGGTCACTGTACCGGACCGTCGTGGTGAAGAGAGAGCTGAGCCGGAGGGCAAAGCTCTCTGTTTACCGATCGATCTACGTTCCCACCCTCACCTATGGTCATGAGTTATGGGTCATGACCGAAAGAACAAGATCGCGAATACAAGCGGTGGAAATGAGTTTCCTTCGTAGGGTACTGGACTCACCCTAAGAGATAGGGTGAGGAGCTCGGCCATCCGGGAGGAGCTTAAAGTAGAGCCCCTGCTCCTTCACATCGAGAGGAGCCAGTTAAGGTGGCTCGGGCATCTAGTCCAAATGCCTCCCGGACGCCTCCCTGGTGAGGTGTTTCGGGCATGCCCAGTCGGGAGAAGGCCCCTGGGAAGACCCCGGACACGCTGGAGGGACTACGTCTCACAGCTGGCCTGGGAACGCCTTGGTGTCCTCCCGGGAGAGCTGGAAGAGGTCGTCGGGGACCGGGAAGTCTGGACTTCCCTACTGAAGCTGCTGGCCCTGCGACCTGGACCCGGATAAGCGGAGGAAAATGGAATGGAATAAATTAGACATTATGTCTCTATTAAATGACAATACAGGATGCAAATGAGCAAACTTTAAACCTAAACTAAGAAGTCATTAGCTGTAATAGAAAGGATTGCTAACCCCCGACAGTGTTGAGTACAGTCGGGTTCCAAATAGGGATGTCCTGATTTGGCGTGGCTTGGTTTAAGATTCTCGTATTTTTCTAGCTTGATGGACGCTAGCCCCCTGCTCTTTGCTGCCAACTACAAACATGACAGCTCCATAATTATCGTCTTAATAATTATTCTCTGCCTCCTTTAATTTGCATGTAAAACAATGGTGTTTTCTTGGGGAACACACACACACAGAACATTAACAGTCTTTGGTGACTATTGAAATACAATACTTTCTAAAGTTTGCATCAAATTGGAATACATGAGTAAGTCTACAACATGCCAGGTGAGATACATGGTGGGGCTTCCACCGCAATGCATTTCATTTTTTTAAATTTCCGAAATGAATGTGTTTTTTTCTTGATCGTTGTTGACGTCAAATGAGTGACAAATCTCCGTGCACAGATCCGCCACGAGGTCAGCTTCAAGACAGTGACCCACAAGATCTGCAGCGACATTTGCTTCAACGTGTACCGCCGCGCCAACGGCTTGATCATGAACTGCTGCGAGCAGTGCGGCGACTACCTGCCCAGCAGAGTCTCGGCCAACCACTTCCTGCTGGTCGACGGCCAACAGAAACGCTTCTGCTGCCAGAACTGCATCAGGGACTACAAGCAGGTACTGTAGGCCCCTCCTCGGGCCGCTCGCTTGCAGTATTGTTTTTAGATCAGTTTTTGTGCCAAAGCACGCACCCTCTTCACAGCCAGTTCTCTGTTAGAACTTGAAAGGCTGACAGAAGAGCAACTCTGTCTCAGCATGATCTCAAAGCATCCAATCAGATTGCTCTGTCGTCATGGTGCCGGGGGTAGTACAGTACAGTATTTTCGCGCCATCTGGGGATTGCCATGACGTACTGTAACGGAATGTTCATGACATTTTCTGTCTGTCACAGAAGCTCAGCATCCGCACACTATTTCCACATCTTTGATCCTATGATTTTGCTCTACGGTTATGGAACGTCACAAACGACGGGTTCCTTCTCCGCTGGATAGTTAGACGCCACTAATGTTGTTGCCTGGCAACACCAGCTCATTAGAACGTCGGCTAGTAAGCGGAAGAAAGCGTCTAAATACATTGTATCTGAAAAAGTGAAACATAAAGAAAATGTGGAGTTATCTTCTACTTGTTTGGTATGATTTTTTTACAGATGTATATCAAAGGTCCAAAAATGTTCCCACTAGGATGAAGAATTAAGATTCAGGGACATCCAGTCCAGCCTCTCATTGAAACTGCTCGTTTTCGGCATCTGTGTCGCAGGCCCACAGTAAGCTAGCGAGCTGCTTGACTTGTAAAACGCTGATCAAGACAGGCGAAGTGGTGCTTGGCCTCGGAGCGGACGGCACCATGGGCTCCTACTGCTCGGCCAACTGCATGAACAAGGCCAAGTTGTCGGCCTTGACCTACCACAGTGAGTAACCTAAAGCAGCAGTTTGTGCTTTGTTAAAAGTTGCTATGGCACTACAACTGACCAAAACTTAAGGTACACCTGCATAGAGATGCAAACCAAAATTCTGTACCAGTGCCCCCAAACTGTATTAACTAGTCCGAAAAGCAAAGTAGATATTAGTGCCTCGTTTTGCGCCAGTGGATGCAATAGGGTTGTCATACCAAAATAATAATAATAATAAAAACAGTACTTCCAGCATCTTTTTGTGCAGAATTTAAATTGCAGTACCAGCTGCCGTAAACTCTGAACAAAACATTCAAAAAAGAACAGCAGAGGTGTGTAGCCTCCCAGTACATACAGTAGTGTTCAAAATAATAGCAGTCTACTGTGACTAACCAGATTAATCACTATTATTAGCATATTTTTATTACTACATGGCAAACAAGTTACCAGTAGGTGCAGTAGATTCTCAGAAAACAAACAAGACTCAACGTTCATGATATGCACGCTCTTAAAGCTGTGCAATTGGGCAATTAGTTGGGAAATTAGTTGAAACAAATAGCAGTGTCTGACTTTACAAACTCCAAACTATTTTGTACAAACTTTTTTTGTTTCTAGGATTTGTCAATCCTGTCAATCACTAAACTAATATTTTGTTGTATGACCAAAGATTTTTTAATAACTGCTTCACATCTGTGGGGCATGGAATCAACCAACTTCTGGCACCTTTTATTTCACTCCAAGATACCGCAATTGATTAACATTTCTTGATGTCACCCCACAATTTCTACATTTGATAAGGTTCGGGGATTGCGTTGACCACTCTATAACATAACAACATAAGATTTTGCTGGTTTACTAGTGTGTTTGGGGTCATTGTCTTGTTGAAACAACAATTTCAAGGGCATGTCCTCGTCAGCATAAGGCAACATGACCTCTTCAAGTATTTCAAGACATATGCAAACTGATCCATCATCCCTGCTGTGCGATAAATAGGCCCAACATCATAGTAGGAGACACATGCCCATATAATGACGCTTCACTGTCTTCACTGTATACTGTGTCTTGAATTCAGAGTTTGGGGTTATCCCACAAACTGTCTTCAACCCTTGGATGCAAAAAGAACACTTTTACATCAGTCAACAGAATGTTCCTCAATTTCTCTTTAGGCCAGTTGATGTGTTCTTTGGCAAATTGCAACTTCTTCTGAATGTGATATCGTGCGAATAACGTCCTGAAAAGTACAGTGGCGCCTTAGTTCGCGTCATTAATCCATTCGAGTAGCTCCGACTCAAACCAAAACGGACTCTTAACCAAAGAAAATTTTCTCAATCTATCCGTTCCAGACACCCAAAGATGTTCACACAAAAGACATTTTATAGACTTGTACCTTGTACTGTGGTTTTGCAAAGATGGAGGGAAGTGTAACTGGAGGGCAATTTTTAAACTTTTCAACTTGGGGTTTTACACTGAAAAACAATTCCACAAACACAACATGAAATTGTGAAGTGAACATTTTAACTCTAGTAACAGCAACTTGTTCATCAAAAAAACGCAGTGCACTAGACAAACAGTACTTGAAAAGGTATAAATAAGTCGTGCGAGAGCGTGGGTGTTTTGTGCTCAATTTGGAACGAGACGCCAGCATTATATGCCGCAACAAAAGATGTTATTTTACAAAAGATTTTGATTTCACTCAATGGTTTTGCGACGTGCACGCACGACACATGATTATAATATTGAAATGTTGAAATTATTATGTTCAACATGTCTAAACATTCCAGTAAAAATAAGGCATAATTTTCCTTACCTGTTCGGGGACAGTCTGAGATCCAAGATATTCACTCACTTACAGATGTGGAGCCCACGTGTCACTTCTGTAAGAGGAATTCTTTGCCTCAATATCAAGCGACTCTGCCTGAGGGAAATGTGCTGAATTTCTGCAGCTCGCAGTGCGTGACCAAGTTCCAGGTTGGGTTTAGATTCTCCTTTTTATACCAGGGGAAAGAATCTGTTAAACATTCAATGGGGTGGGATTTCCTTACAGAATTCAACTCTTCAGACGGCTGCTAACGGACAGACGCCGCTGTCCACGACCAACAGCACCATCCAGCTCAAGTGCAACTACTGTCGTGGAACCTTCAGCATGAAGCCCCAAACTCTGGAGTGGGAGGTGTGACGGGAATCTGCATGTGAGAACAGGGCTGTGTTGTGACTCCTTACATTGAGTGTCTCTCCTGTGCAGGATAAGGTGTACCACTTCTGCAGCAAGGTGTGTTGCGACGACTACAAGAAACTGCATTGCATCGTGACCCTCTGTGAGTACTGCCAAGAGGAGAAGACTCTGCACGACACGGTGAAGTTCTCAGGCGAGAAGAAACCTTTCTGCAGCGAAGGTATGGATGCATGGGTAATATTTGCTTCAGGATTTGGAATGAAAATGATCAGATTTTTCATTTAAGGATGTTGTCGTGCCCCAGGTTGCAAACTGCTGTACAAGCAGGACTTCATCAAGCGTCTGGGTTTGAAGTGTGTCAGCTGTAACAACTGCAACCAGCTGTGCAAGAGAGCCGTGACCCGGCAGCTCGGCGGCATGACCCGCGATTTCTGCAGTGAGGAGTGCGGCAAGATGTTTGACGACTGGTACCACAAGGTTCTTCCGCAGTCGCTGCTTTTTTTCTTTTTTTTTTTCTTTTTTTCTTTATTGATCCTAAAATGTCCTTGTTTGGCCCACCAGGCAGCACGATGCGACTGCTGCAAGGTGCAAGGGCAGCTGACCGAGTCCGTGATGTGGAGGTCAGAGATGAAGCACTTCTGTGACCAGCAGTGTCTTCTGAGGTTCTACTGCCAACAGAACGAGCCCATCATGGCCACACAAAAGGGCCCGGAGAACAGCGTCACAGGTAGGAAGGAAACCTCCACAGGCATGATAGATTCTCATTTTCGGATGTTTTAGATCAGTGGAATTAGTTTATATCGGCACCGTGATGTGTCTTGAAGCAACTTAGGCATAAAAGTTTTTTGTCTTTCAGGAACTGAATTACAAGGTTCCAAACTTGGGGTAAGTATGATGTTTTGGTTTAATTAGTTTAATTAGGTTAAAACAGTCATATTGTCTGCTGTTAAACCCTAAAGCAGGGGTAGGTTATCTACGGCATCGGGAGCCAGATGTGGCTCTCTTGATGACTGCATCTGGCGATCAGTCATTTCGTAACATAACATTTATTTTAGGTTACTTTTTTCTTGAAATATATGTAACGTGTTGCATTGGAACAGGTTTGTACAACAGGCGGTACAGGTGCTTTTTGGTGGTCTGCGGCTCATTATAAAAATACAATTTAACAAAAACTAAATAAAAAAAACTGTAAAAATTGAAAAAATCTTCAATAATTTTAGTCAAAATATTAAGACACATTGTTTTAATATAAGGAACATAAGTGAAAAATGTAATTTTAGTAGCAGAAATTGAAAATACGAAAGAAAACATACAGAATGTTGTTTTTTAAAACTGATAATATTATGAGAAAAAAAACTGTGAATAAAGTTGTAATTTTTTGGAAAATTAGGTTGTGGAAAAGTTTATAATGTTTACAAGAAAGTTGAAATGTTTGGAAAATTAAAACATTGAGAAGAATTATATGCCATATTTTTCAGACTATATAAGCCGCTACTTTTTTCCCAAACTCTGAACCCTGCGGTTTATGACACAATGTGGCTAAAATAGATTTTTTACAACGACATATTAGGGCCACATAAAATAAAAAAAAACACAATTCCAAGATTAAAAATCATGATAAAAGATTCAAAATCGTAAATTTGTGAGATTAAAAGTCGTAATTTTACAAGAAAAAAACAAGACTAGTATTATTATTATTATTATTATTATTATTATTATTATTATTTACAATGAGACACCAAAACAGAGTAGTTGGGCTCATACAGTTTAACTTGGGTTAGCATCATGATTAGCATCATCTCGAACGTAATGCTTAAAACACGATAGTTTCCCATAATGCACTAGGATTTGTAGAAGAATAAGCTAGTTTTTAACACGCTTGAAGAAAAGCGCAGTACGAACGCAAAATATATATATTTTTTCACAACCTCATCATGGAGATGAAAAGCGACTTTGAGAGCAACAGAGACTGAAATTGTGTGTGATGAAGATATGCTGAGGCTCTTCAACTCCTCCAAGATGATTTTTCTCTTATGTTGAGACGTTTTAGTGTCGTGTTACAGGTGCTGTTTGGAAACTCGGTATATAAATAAACATTCATGAAATCTGTGTTTTATCTTCTTTTCCGCTTATCCCTTCTGTGTAAATACCGCATGTAATTTCACAACGGTCCGGTATATAGTCTGGTGCGGCTAATATATGTAAATCTAAAAATAGTGGGTGCAGTTTATATTCCGGAGCGCTCTGTAATCTGAAAAATATGGTAATTTTATGAGTAGAAAGTCAAAATATTAAGAGAAAAAGGTTGCAATTTTACAATTATAATTTTGTGAGGAATGTCATTTTAGTAGCATATAGTAAAAAAAAAATTTTTACAGCATAGAGTTAAAATATTGTTTTTTAAAGTTTTAATATTATGAGAAACAAACTAAAGTTGTCATTTTTGGAAAATTAGGTTGGGGAAAAAGTTTAATTCCAAAAAGAAATGACTTTTTTTGCTGACATTCTAAAGTAAAACATGACCGAAATCAGAGTTAATAATAACGTTGAAAATATAAAAACTTTCCCATGCATTTTAATCCATCCAATTCAGAGATGTATTATATTGTAAAAAATATACAGTTATGTGTTCACTGTTAAAAAATACAATCTTGCTGTCCCGTAAATACATTTTCAAATATGTGGCTTTCATGGCTCTCTTAGCCAACAAGTTTCCTGACCCCTGCCCTAAAGTCTCTCTCTCTCCCATGTTGCAGCTAGTGGGCCAGGGAACGTACACGGGTGGTGGCCTGATGAGGGACGTTAAAAACAAGGCAGTGCTTTGCAAGCCTCTCACCCTGACCAAGGCCACCTACTGCAAGCCACACATGCAGAGCAAACCAATACAGACAGGTAAGCGTTCACAATTTTTACAGTATTTTGTAATGGTTAGGTGAGGTTGTGTAGTACAGGTGAGTTTTAATTTCATCAGTGCAAATTTGTCCACAGATGTCGATGATGGTGTAAAGAGAGAGTATGTCCCTGTCCCCATACCTGTGCCCGTCTTCATCCCCATGCCCATGAACATGTACGCCCAGGTCACGCCCACACCGCTCTCCATGCCTTTACCAGTAAGCCCCCCGGTTCAAAAACGTTGACCCTTACCCAAACAGAGGAGTTCTTAAGTGTTTGGTTACTAAGCACAACTTGTCCCGCCTCTGCCAGCTCCCCGTGCCCTTCTTCCTCCCCACCACCCTGCAGGGGGCAGACCAGATGGTGCAGGCCATCAAGGAGCTGAAAGCCAATGTGCCCTCTGACCCCTCAGGGACAGACTTGCTGGCCGAGACGGAGGAGCAGAAACCAGGTACCTTCATAGTCCATAATGTCTTTTCCTCTTGGGTGTGGGTGTCCCAAGAAGAAATATGGAAGATCTTTCTGGTTGTGCTTCAGATGTGAAGCCGGTGAAGGTGAAAAGTGAGCATGAAGCTGTGGAAGCCACCAGTCAGACAGTAGAGGAGGAGGAGGAGGAGGAGGAAGAAGACGAGGAGGGCAAATATGAACCGGATATGGACCTGGAGGCGGACTTCCCTCAAAGTAAATCAGTGTTTCAATGTTATTAAACAAGATTAGATAAAAAAGATAAAGTTTGGGTTTTTGGATGCACTTTGTTCTATATATATCACCATATATTCTTTGGCATAATAATAGATCATAGATAAATAATAAATGATAATAGAACCATTTCAAAACATCGGCCACACTGTTAATAAATATATGTATGTGTTTATATCTGTGTGTGTGTGTGTGTGTGTGTATGTATATGTGTGTGTGTAACACATATATGTATATGTGTGGGCGTGTGTGTGTGTAACACATATAGATATGCACAGTATATGTGTGTAATACATATATATGTGTGTGTGTGTGTGTGTGTGTTTGTTTGACAAATGTAGTACAATTAAGTTTGTTCATGACTGAGATGAGTGAATTTTTTGCGAAGTAGGATTCCTTGGAGCATAAAAAATCTGTTTACGACCTTCCAAATACACTCTAGTCACTATTTTTACCCAATATAGTAAACATAGGTGTACACCCCTCTAGGGTATGATTTTGTTTCCTTTGATACCCTTACATAGAATTAATAATAAAAATGACATCTCAGTCTTCTGATACGCTATTTGTATTTTCCATCCATCCATTTTCTATGCCGCTTATTTTCAGGGTTGCGGGGTTTGCTGGAGCCTATTTCAGCTGACTTAAAGCAAGAAGCGGGGTACACGCAGACTGGTCGCCAGTCAATCGCAGGGCACACACATTCACACCTATGAACAATTTAGAGTCACCAATTAACCTAAAATGCATGTTTTTGGAATGTGGGAGAAAACCGGAGTACCCGGAGGACACCCACACACGCACGGGTAGAACATGCAAATTCCACACAGAGGTGCCCAACTGAGATCCAAATCCAGATCTACAGATTTCCTGACTGTGTGCTAACCACTCGTCCACTGTGCCATATTTAGCCATTTTTATCCTTATATGAGTAACTTAGATGTAAATATGCATAATTTGACTACCGGTAATAATAGTCAACTTCAAAATGATGAACTATATGATTTTTTTAAATCAATGTATTGGGGGAAACTGCAGTAAGTAAAGCTGCAAAATTCAAAGTCAGGATGACATTTTGACTTTTGGAATATAACCAATTATACAACATAATGTTGTGGATACATTTCAATAGAAGATATTTTGAGTACCAGGTGCAGAGACATGAAAGAAAAGTGTCGGCTGTCTTTCCTGTAGAGCAGACCATTCCAGAGGCTCCTCCAGTTCAGTTTCAGCCATGTTTACAGTACTTATTGACGATGCAGCCTGTTGCAGCTTGTCATTCTCACTTTGGCGGGTCACAGTTAGATTGCGTCATCAGCATGCATCATCACCATATACTTAAGTCCATCGTAGACCAAATGTATGTTGTTCCTACTGTATATGCTTTCTGTCACTCATTACTACCAGAGAAGTTTTGTGTTTAGTTGCCGTGTAATCGGAGAAAAACACAGGAGTTTGGTCTGGTTGATTGTAGGGATGTAACGATTACAGGTAATAATGACTACTGCGGTAAAACTCCAGGCAGTTAGTATTACCATTTCAAATTAAAATGATCATAAAACTGTGATAGCCATACTTGGTGCTTGGTACTGGTACTCACCGGCCAGTGACATTGCTCATTTCCAGGAGAAGCAGCCGTTAATTGTATTGCTCTCTCTCTCGAAGCACCGACTCTGATGCGGTCGAACGGTTTTGCTCGCAAAAATGGTGCACGCAGTTTGCTGGCGGGGCATCTTACGGCCATAGGTGGCACCAAAGAGAACGAATGTCCTTGTCTTGCAGCTTGTGACTGTAGGCCCCTTAGCTGCTGCTGATTCACTGATGCTTAGTCATCCTTGGTCTAATTCACATCCTTTGCCTCAGCTTCAGACGCACTTCCTGTCCCAGAGGCAATGGACGAGGACGTGAGCTCAGCTCCACAGCCAGTTCTGGCAGAGGAAATGCAGCACATAGATGAGTCCATACCCCGACCTCAGCCAAGGACACGAGTATGCACGCCAGAATTGTTTTATCGATCATAGCCCGAGCATGCCTCGGGTCGCAGGTCCAAGCTCACGCACCCACACGGTGCTGTAAACGCCATGTTTGTGTTGCAGGGCAGCAAGAGGCTGGCAGTGGAGAAGGGTTTTGATGAAGCCTCACCTCTTCATCCCACGGGGCGTTCATTGCCTCTTAAAGCTCGCTACGGCATCAACGCCTGGAAACGTTGGGCGTTATCCGCTTCGGACCAGACAGATGATCGCAACAAAGACAATGCCTCAGAAGCGGGTCGGTGTAACCTTGCAGGAACGTTTTGACCAGCATGTTGTCCTGTTAGCTAACGGACATGCGTGTGTTGCAGCTCGACTTGCGAGTAACTTGACGTCTCTGAGTGCGGAGGAGCTGAACGTGGCGCTGTCCCGCTTCGTCAGGGAGGTGTGCAGGCCCAATGGGGAGCGCTACTCCCCCGACAGCATCCTTTACCTTTGCTTGGGCATTCAGCAGGTTGGTCATGGTTTTTATCCTAGAGCGATGTGCAGCTGCTCCACATACACTGCAGGCTGCCACTTTGGAGGTGGTGCCAAGGCAACGTTAGAAAGTCTCACTGGAGTTTAGGGACTTTGGGTTTCATAACAAGTTTTTGTAGCTTCATAGACAGGTTTATTTCATATTTCTTTTTTTACATATTGCATGGTTTGCTGTGGATTTCCAGTCGAATAATTTTTGGTCATTTTTTTAGTGTCCAATGATTTTAACATTTTGCTGTTCACATCCTGATAAAAGTGATGATGATTTTAATATGAGGACACTTTGCTTTTGTGGGGTCCATTGATTGTAGCTTTTTAAAAAAACAAAATTTAATTGGTTTCATTAATATTTTATAGCATCTTCACACCAAAGGCCGAAAAGATGACCTCTTCAGTGACCTTTGCTACCAGCAGTTTGGGGAGGAGCTCAACAAGGTCCTGAAGGACTGGAAACCCAGCGTGCTTCCTGATGGTGAGTGAACCCACTTTACACAGTAAAGGATCCACTTTGGAATTGGCGCCTAATGATTATAATCATTTTGCTGTTCACATCCTGACATTCTGTGATTGCGCTTTTGTTATATGAAGTTGCGCTTTGTTATTTTTGCTCAACCACACAGCTAACAGTCCTAAAGTTTGAATACATTTGGAATGTATGCTGGACCCACCCTGCAGGTTCGCTGTGGGGTCGGTTGGAGGAGCAGAGTCTGTGGAGCAGCTGTCAGTTGGGGGCGCAGACCCCCGCCAGCCTGCTGCGCTCTCTGGTCTACCTGAACACCAAATACTTGGGCCTGCGCACCACCGAGCAGCACACGCGCCTGTCCTTTGCCAACGTATACAGCCTGGACACGGTCCATCCTGTCCTGTCCACCAAGTCGACCAGCGCCTGCATCCGCGTGCCTTCTGTCTCTCAGGATCACAATAGTACGCCCATTGCTGCAAATGAAATTACTGTTTCTGTTTGTTTGCTGCTGTGAAGAAGCTTAAAAGTCTTTTACTTTGACCTGGCATTGTCTTTTAGTTGTAAAGGAGTCTCGTAAGCGGAAGTTGGACGATCAGGACTGTGAAGCAGGTGACGACACCGGGCCACATGTCTCCAACAGAAGGCAGGAGCGTCACCTTTATGAGCTCTACAGGTCCAAGTGGTACGTTTCTCACTGTCGCCATGAGATGGCAGAAGAGTTGAAAGAGTAAAGATGGGCATGGGCAGCTAGATTTGTTTTTGTCTTAACATCTTACATTTTTTAGTTTGGCAAAAGTAACAAACATGACGTTTTGAAAGCGCATGCAGAGCTAGATAAAACGGCTGGATGCTGTCTCTACACTGCCGTCTTGTGGAGTAAATTTAACTTAGAGCCACAGTGGTTAAATCCAATGCTTTCTGACCTACAGTGGTGTGAAAAACTGTTTGCCCCTTCCCGACTTTTTATTCTTTTGCATGTTTGTCACACTTAAATGTTTCTGCTCATAAAAAATAGTTAACTATTAGTCAAAGATAACATATTTGAACACAAAAAGCAGTTTTTAAATTTAAGATTTACGTTATTAAGGGAGGAAAAAAAACTATCTACATGGCCCTGTGTGAAAAAGTGATTGCCCCCCTTGTTAAAAAAAATAACCTAACTGTTGGTTATCACACCCGAGTTCAATTTCTGTAGCCACCCCCAGGCCTGATTACTGCCACACCTGTTTCAATTAAGAAATCGCTTAAACAGGAGCTACCTGACACAGAGAAGTAGACCAAAAGCACCTCAAAAGCTAGACATTGTGCCAAGATCCAAAGAAATTCAAGAACAAATGAGAACAAAAGTAATTGAGATCTATCAGTCTGGTAAAGGTTATAAAGCCTTTTCTAAAGCGTTGGGACTCCAGCGAACCACAGTGAGAGCCATTATCCACAAGTGGCAAAAACATGGAACAGTGGTGAGCCTTCCCAGGAGTGGCTGACCGCCCAAAATTACCCCAAGAGTGCAGAGACAACTCATCCGAGAGGTCACAAAAGATCCCAGGGCAACATCTAAAGAACTGCAGGCCTCACTTACCTCAATTAAGGTCAGTGTTGACGATGAGAAAGAGACTGGGCAAAAACGGCCTGCATTCCAAGACGCAAACCACTATTAAGCAAAAAGAACATTAAGGCTTGTAATTTTGCTAAAAACATCTCGATGACTGCCAAATCTTTTGGGAAAATATCTTGTGGACTGACGAGACAAAAGTTGAATTTTTTGGAAGGTACGTGTCCCGTTACAGCAGGCGTAAAAGTAACACAGCATTGTATAAAAAGAACATCATACCAACAGTAAAATATGGTGGTGGTAGTGTGATGGTCTGGGGTTGCTTTGCTGCTTCACGACCTGGAAGGCTTGTTGTGATAGATGGAAGCACAAATTCTACTGTCTACCAAAAAATCCTGAAGGAGAATGTCCGGCCATCTGTTCGTCAACTCAAGTTAAAGCGATCTTGGGTGCTGCAGCAGGACAATGACCCAAAACCACACCAGCAAATCCACCTCTGAATGGCTGAAGAAAAACAAAATGAAGACTTTGGAGTGGCCTAGTCAAAGTCCTGACCTGAATCCCATTGAGATGCTGAGGCATGACCTTAAGAAGGAAATTCATGCTAGAAAACCCTCAAATAAAGCTGAATTACAACAATTCTGCAAATATGAGTGGGCCAAAATTCCTCCAGAGCGCTGTAAAAGACTTGTTGCAAGTTATCGCAAAAGTATAATTGCAGTTATTGATGCTAAGGGTGACCCAACCAGTTATTAGGTGCAGGGGCAATTACTTTTTCTCACAGTGTGGGTTTGGATTTTTTTCTCCCTAAATAATAAAAACATTCATTTAAAAGCTGCATTTTGTGTTTACCTGTGTTATCTTTGACTAATATTTAAATGTGTTTGATCAGAAACATTTTTTGTGACAAACAAAATAATAATAATAATAAATAAATAGAATAATAATGCAAAAGAATAAAAAGTCAGGAAGGGGGCAAATCGTTTTTCACACCACTGTATTTGCTTTTTTACACCACGGCCCCGGCAACTATGTGGTTAATTGCACTGATGCTGTTATTGGCGTATTCTAAAAATATTTGTCACTGATTTTTTTCTTGAAGGATCAGTGCTGCCCATAGAAGGTCCTGTGATTAGAACTTCATGCTGTTCACATCCTGAAGCTCAGTGATGTCTATTTCTCATGAGGACTTCCTGTGCTGCATCTTCTTCACCATCTGAGCAGTCACAGCTTAAACACTCACCATTGGCTCTCACCTCTCCTCCTTTCCTCTCCCCATCTTTCCTCACCCCCACCCCCAGCCCGCCGTCGCTGCGGGAGCGTTCGGATGTCTTCTACGTTCAGCCCGATCCCGCCTACGACCCCGACGGGACGCTGTGGTTCACCTCCACGCCTGTGGAACACCGAATGCTGGAGAGCCTCCTCGCCAGAGTCCTCCTTGTGCGGAACATATACACGGACACGCCACACGTGGAGGAAGAGAAGGGGGAGGAAGATAGACCTGAGCGGGAGTAGTAGCGAGTCTTCTTTGGACCCGTAGATTGTTAGTAGGTCCACAAGAGGGTGATAGCGCGATAGTGAGTAGCGCGCATGCTCTTCCGACATTTTGTTATGTAATCCGCCTTCATTCCTTCCGCCACGACCCGCTGCGTCCTCTTGGCGAGGAGGACCGACCTCCGCAGGGAAGCTGGATGCTGCTTAGAACAGGAAGAGAAAGGATTCATATGGGTTGAGTTCACATTTTAAAAAAAAAAAAAAAAGGTTCTGTAGGATCCAGACCACAGCTCAGATGACAATTAGGAAATGTTTTAGCTTGCTCAACTCAAAAGACAAAACCTAAATTTGAATGGCTGTGGGGGTTATTGGCAGGTTCATGGAAGCCAATGAGAAGCAAGTTGGGAACAGACAATCACTGCAACTTTGGTGTGTCCTGGCATCCTTTTTGCCCACAGAGGTCCTTGAACGCCACCCCGGATCCCATAGAAGTCATGCCCCCTTTTTTTATAGCATCAGTTAATCCAAAGCAACTCAAGCGAGTCCCACAAAGACAAGAAGGACTGCAACCAGCCACTAGAGGGCACTACAGTCACACAGTGTTAGCTACACGCTAACATGCTGCCTTTCTCCACTCATGTCATGTAGCATAAGTGCGCGCTGGCGTGCTGGTTGGTTTGACGGCAGGCGCTTCATTAAGGTCGTATGAAATGGGGGTCGTCACAAAAGAGACACAACACCGTTTTGTTTTTTGTTTTTTTTAACAATATTTATTTCGAAGTGTCCTCTTTGCTTTTTTTTAAGGGGATTCCAAATTCACTCCATTGATGTATTGATGTACTCCATTGATGAGCTACTCAACTTGAAGGATATGCTCTTTTTTTTTTTATTTTAATTTGAAACTGTTGGCCTCGGTGAAGCTGACTGAATTCATTCGTTATCAGAAACAAGTTTCTCCTAAAACTTAAACTCAGGTTTGCTTTGAAAAGATTTGCCATGGAGTAACTCCGCTTTGTATGACTTCCAGGCTCTGCTGGCTTGAAAATGATCTTGATGGCCGTTAAGTTGGAATTGATGAGTTCTGGAACATCTTTGGAGTTAACTGCAGGACCTCAGCGCCACTCGGCCTGCTCCTCTCAGCGGACGTAGTATGCATGAGGTTCTGCTCTTTAGTCCACTTGAACCTCTTACAGGGACACTGGTCGGGTCGCTTCCTCAGTACAGGACTCAAATCGGAACCTTTAATAAGCGAGCCCCTTGGAGGCGACACTGCCGCAGAGGGGCGGCTGTGTCGCCGGGCTCGGACTCGGGTCGGCACGTGTGAATGTGCCTCAGTGTAAAAAGTGAATGTCTGACACGTCTGGTGTGTGTGTGCGCGTGTGGATTCCTTCGCTGGTGCGCTTGTGTTCAATAAATGATTTTTCTTTTTTTTCTAGCCGTACGCCTCACTTGTCTTCATTCCTGGCAGCGGGGAACGAGCCCAGTTCTGCAAAGAACTGAACGTGCCCTTTTTATTTGTTCTAAGGTCATACATACTCTAAAGAATAATATAACTGCAATCCTTATGTGAGATGAGCTAAGAATGCACGTAATGGGATACAAAGCACCAACAAGGCTCAATTTACATAATGTGGCCTGCATATTAACCAAGCTACAGTGACATTGTTGTGTGAATGGCGGGAACATTCACCCAATATCTGTGCCTTTTTTCCATCGTTTTTTGGCATCTTTGAAACTTTTTTCACAGCATACTAGCATCACGTTTAGCTCATTCGGGAGTAGTGTGCGATCATTTTAGTTTTTTCAAAAAAGTCCCAGAATTTCCACAATTCCACTTTACTCCACTCCAGGATTTTTTTCCCCATTGAAAATTGAATGGGGAATTTTTCAAAGATCCATATTTCTCATCAGATTCACACCGCTCAAATCATTGGGGAATTACTTTTTTGCAAACTGTTTTGGTTTGTGTTAACATGCTAATGTTAGCATTGTACACTGGGCGCCTTTCCTGCTCATTTCCCCCCCCCCCCCCTTCCTTTGTTCACTGCGATCCACACATTCTGGCTGTTGGCATGTGAGCATTGTTACTATGCTAATTTAAGCATAATACACCTGCGCCTTTCCATCGAATTTCTGTTTTTTTCCTTTATTTTGTTCATTCAACTCCACGCATTTTGGGTGTTGCCTGTTAACGTTAGCACTGTTAGCATGCTAACTTTAGCATCGTGCGCTTACGCCTTTCCTGCTCATTTCTTTTTTTTTTTTTAGCCCTTCATTTGTTCATTCAGGTCAACACATTTTGGGTGTTGCCTGTTAACTTTAGCATGTTAGGTCATTTGTGTTCTCTCCTTTGTTTCCTCATTCAGGTTCTTCCCATTCTTTGCTGGTCAGAATTGTTGCTCCAGGTGATGAAGATGGCTTAACGGAGGCCATCCGCTATCTGGAACTGATGTCCATTTTTGTCAACTTCCTTTGCCATCCATCCCCAAATGTTCTGCGTTGGATTTAAATGAGGGGGACACGCAGGATGGTCCAAAAAAGTGAGCTTATTTTTCTGGTCCTTTTGTGAAATGTGCAGCATTGTCCTGTTGAAAAAGTTATTACCACACAGACCAAGGCCTTCAGTCATGAGTTTGTCGCCCCTGCGCAACCTGAAGTTCTGTTGTCCTATTGAAGAATCATGATGGTGCTGTGTGGGAAAACAACCCGCCTGGGATCCCCTTGTCATGCCAGTAACGCGGGAAGCCATCAGGACCGTCTTCCACCTCTCAATGTCCCATGTTTGGTGCTCCCCAATTTTGTGGCCTTGAAGGAAACTTTTTTTTTTTTCTTTAAAAGCCTTCTCTGGCCAATAGCGTCTGATGGTTATTGGACTGCATTTGGCACCAGTAACAACCTTCATTTGGGCCTTACTTTATGTAGTCTTTATATAGATTAAAGCTGAAATTGTAGGACAATGTAGTTGTTTTTCATTAAAGATTACATTTGTAATACTGGCTATAAAGTTGTACTTAATAGCCAAGTAATATTGCAGGTATAAAATAATACATTAAAATAAATAATAGTCTGAATTTTACAAGACTAAACCATTTCTTTAGAATAAACTTTTAATATTGCTGGTAAAAAAAGTCACTTCTCTTTCCTACATTAAATGAGGGAGTTTTATGACAAAGTATACCAGAGATTATTTTTTTTTAGATTGAACTAGTGTTTTCCCCAGATTGAACCTCCCCCACCCTCCAGTTTATCATGTCATGCACAATTTTCTCCAGTAGGGGGCGATGCAGCGACGCTTCTGAGCTCAGCATGACCTCCACTGACCTCACTGATGGGGGAGGAGGGATCAGGATCAGAGGTGGGTGACGCCATTTCGCTCTGTAGGCTTCGCTTGTAGATCAAAGTTAGCCAACATTGATGCACCAATGTGGAAAGTTTTTATAGTGAGTGTGCTTGCTGGGAAGCCACCAGACCCCGACACCTCAGCCCTGTCTCTTTGCCGCTTATCGCTCTCCCTCAAGCCGTCGTCCTGATTCACTAACATGAATCAAATCTAACATGAGTCTTTTGTTGTCGTTGGTACTAAACCAGGTGACAAATTAATTTTTTTTACTGACAAGCTTTTTGTCTGCTTTGTCGGGTGCTGTCATAGTTGGCCAAACTCCAGTCACTAGTCCCCGCCTGTGAGGGAGCGTGCTTGGATGTAAAAACATTTTTTGTCACCCCCGTGGGCCCCCCGGCCTTTTTTTTTGTTGTTGTTTGGGCTCAATCCTCGGCCCTTTCAAGAGGTGACAAAGGGAGCGCTTCGCTCAGCAGGGCAGCGTGGACGAGGCGCGGGGGCCAGACTATAGGCAGTGATTAGGGCCTCTAATGTGCCACCAATCCTCCCATCACATGATATGGACTAATGTGGCTCTTTAATGTTAAAACAGCCACTGGGTGGGGACAGGGTCATAGAGGGCAGCTGCATTTGTCAGGTTGGGCGCTGCGACGTATGGACAAATGCGGGGGCCATCTGAGGTTGGCATGTTGAGCCTGGACGTGCATTCATCTATCCTTATAATACACTATCTTTAAACACAAACTTTGGTCTTTAATTGCATGAATGCTAAAAATGATGCAATAACATGAGAACAAATGGGGGCAAGGCTGGGGGAGGGGTGGCGTCCATGGATCAAGTTCAGAACTCATTAGTGTCCTTATTTGACATCCAACTTAATTTTTGTATCATTTGATTGTCAAATATGGTGCAAATGCTTTTTAGTAGGGCAAGAATGGACTTGTCCATTCTGAGGATGGAAACCAAGTCCTGGCCTTACCTGAAGGTGTCCCCGCAGCGCTGAACCGGCCAAACAAGCAATGATGTTTGATGGCAATGTTACACCAGCACACATCTGTTAGGGGCCACCTACAACTGTATATGCAGTCGTATGCAAATGTTTGGGCACCCCCGTTTCCATTGTTTGCATGAATAAAACACCGGGTGTTCGTTTTGATATAACACATGGACTTGTGAAATGGGTGTTATTGGATTAGCAAAAATGTGCAACATACATCAAAATAAAATTAAACAGGTGCAGAATTTTGGGCATCCCCGTCATTTTGTTGATCTGAATACATCTACCTCACACTGGTTATTTTGAACACGAAGTGGCTTTGGTGAGATCCCTAAGCTTCCTTCATGAATATAATGATATCCATATTTTCTATGCCGCTTGTCCCCATTAGGACCGCGGGTATGCTGGAGCCTATCCCTGCTGGCTTCATGAAACACATTATACAAGGGTCTGTAAAAGCAGACTCAAATTATGAGATTGTGCCTTGCGATTGACTGGCGACCAGTCCAGGGTGTACCCCGCCTCTCGCCCAAAGTCAGTTGGGATAGGCTCCAGCATACCCACGACCCTAATGAGGATAAGGGACATAGAAAATGAATGAATGAATGAAATTATGAGATTGTCGCATCGCAATATCCTCCACATGAAAATTGTCATTTTTTTCTAAAGAGAGATTGTTACCTTCCACATTTTTTCTCGAGATTGAAGTCATAATTTTATACTTTTACACAACAGTTTTATTCGCCCATATTAAAGCCTTAATTTCATAGGGAAAATAAATTCTTATTTTCAAGAAAGTAGTTGTCTTCGTGATGTAGGAATAAAATGCACTTTTAAAAAGTTAAAAAGTCACACTTTTTTGCTAGATTAAAACTGAAGTTTTACGAAAATGAATATTTTTTTTCTAGATTTTAGTTATAATTAGGTAAAAAGTCATATCTCTTTTCTAGATTAACATTGGAATTTAATGACAACAGATTATTTTTCTAGAGAACTAAATTGTATTATTGTGAATATAAAACTGTTTTTTTTTCTAGATTAAAGTTGGAATTTTATGAGAATTAATTTTTTTTCTAGATTAAGTTGTAATATGTTCGGTAAAAAGTCAGACTTTTTCTGTTAATTAAAGTTGGAATTTTCTGAGAAAAGAGTATTATTGTAGAAAATTATGTTGTATTGTGAGTATAAACCTGTTCTTTTTTTGTGGATTTTTGTCAGAATTTATGTGACTAAAGTTGTATGTTTTCCAAGATTAAATTGTAATATTTTAGATTGAAAGTCAGTTTTTCCTACATTTAAGTCAGAATTTTACGAGAATAAGAGTGTTTTTGTAAAGAATAATTGTATTACAAGGATAAAGTTCTTGTTTTTCTAGATTAAAGTATTAAATAGGAATTTTACGAGAATAACAATGTTTTTTTTCTCAAGGTAAAAAAATCAAAAAATTAAAATGATAACATATTGATGTTATTTTCGGTGTAAAAGCATGCGGACAGAGGAGTTTGTCAGTGTTTGCGCTTTCACACACGAACAAATTCATGACACCCTTGAAATACATAAAGCGGGTGGGAGTTGCTGAGGTATTTATGCTGCTGGCCAAGTGTGAATTTGTTAGGTGATTAAAGACTAAAAATAACCTGTTGTTGACCCTCAATGACATTTGTTGGGAGAAAAAAATAAACACTGGCTGACCCATAAGTGATATAGTATACGGTATACAATGTATACTTGTATGTATACTGTATATACCCACTCCTGATCAAAAATGCTTTCTCTCTTTGAAGATGTTTTCCCACACGGCACCATCGGCACTGTGATCCTTCATTGGAACAGTGGAGCTTCAGGTTGTGTAGGGGCCTCAAACAATCAGGAGAGTGTATACACACACACACACACATACAGGATATACAAAATATTGCAATGTATAATTATTAAAAAAATGTAAAAATCTATTTATACAGTATATGAATGTACTAGCATGACCTAAGTTGTATCAATGACCAACACATAATGGTGCTGAATTGTCTTCCGGGTTCTTGAATGCAACACACCAGCTCCAGCAGATGACATGATGTTGTGTTAATTAGCCGGTTTGTCAATGACGCCACTAAACATTCCGCTGCTTTGCAAACTGCTGGCATGTGCTGTGCGTCACGCCACACGACCTTTGCCCCTTCACACTTAATGATACCGCCTCATTCCATAATGGAATACGCCCAGTTTTTCCCTCAAAATTCTACACACAACACCCCATAATGACAACATAAAACCATTTTTTTTAAGTGTTTGCAAATTAATTACAAACTTAAAACTAAATCACATGTACATAAGTATCCACAGACCAAGAAAAGTCCTGTTGGTTCTGAAAACCCAGTTACGGCTGCTGTGATTGGTGCCTGGAGACAGTGTGATTAATATTGTAAGTCACCTTTTAAAAGGCTTTCTAACAGTTCTCATCTGAATTTTGGACAAGGTCACGCAGTGAGCTGGGGTTGTCAGCGGTATTCTAATGGCACCCGGCGGTGCTTCTTTGATTTATTGACCCTTATCTTGCGAGTAGAAGTATCTGCGCGAAAACCCCCTACCCTATGTGTTTTTTCCTGGTAATATAAAATTGAGTGTCTCTTTGTCTCGGATCTCTCCCCAGTAAACAGCAACATTGAATGTCCTCTCGCTGTATGTTATGTCAATGCAGAGCCTGACTTCCCGAAAGGATGAAGGGTTCCTTCCTGAGGACGCAGAAGCTAAGAATTAGGTCGAAATGATTATGTTACGCTATTCCTGTTCAAAGGAGCACTTAAGAAGAGTCAGTAGATTTCGAAGCTTGTATCGCTTTTATTGATTGGGCGAAGCCACATGCTTCCTGAAAGGGCGGGTCTATCGAGCTCACGTGGAGCCAGTCGGGGTCCTTCTTGAGAACACACACGCTAAGAGTTTAGTGGAACTGATAATGTTACACGCTTTCTTTTTAAAAAGAGCACTTTTAAAAAAGAGTAAATAGTATCGCTCTTTTTGGTTGGGCGGAGCCCCCGATCTCACGTGGAGCCATTCTTTGGTTCCTTTTTAAAAAGTAGACAAAAAAGGTTGGTTAAACTACATCGCTCTTCCTTTCCCAGTTCCCCAGTAGCCAATCAGCTTTCTCCCTTGTAGTACTATTGATACAAGCAGCATTAAGAAGTAAACGTTCCAAAAGTAGTTTTAGACGTTAGGCGTTCTTGCTAAATGAACAAATAACTTATTTTATATCTTAAATGTTTCATGACATTTACATGCACTTTAGATGCTCATGTTTGTCAAACATGTTCTGAGCAGAAAGCTCCATACTGCCAGAGTTTTTGAGCATTTTTCCCAAACTTTCAAGACCCGCAGAATATTGAGCTTTAGGACTACATAATCATTGAACCCATCTATCGAATGCCGCAGGAAGCTGTGACAGACAAGTCTCCCATCACTTCTCAGCCACTGGACCCCAGAGCTCACCACTCATGTCCTGGACAGCTTGTGTGTGTGTGTGTGTGCGTGTGTGTGTGTGTCGCTGCCAGATATCACGTGAAAGTGAGTCATCGGCATTGCATTGGTTTTTTTTCCCCATACATTTTGACAGGTCAGAGGTTTGGAATTCGCTCATTCATTAGGTACACTATATACTGCGACTGATGCAACAAAAAGACTAGATATATGGAATGAACGTGGGAAGATGCTGTAAGCAATGTACAGAGTGATCCCTCTGAAAACACACGCATACACGTTGCCCAAACCTACTGAGTTCATTTTCATTGATTGTGTGATGAATAAATTTTTTTGCGTCTCACGCACGGCTTCGTGCCCACCAGACATTTTTTTCTGAACGATAATCTTGGGACACTCCTAATAATTACTCATTATTGTCATTTAAATATAATTTTATATTCAATGATGTTAAAGGTGTGTTAAACTAATGTAAAAAACAATAACACTACTGTCTCGCATATAGTTAACAATTAAAATAATAAATTTTCTGCCATATTTAATTTAATGCAATATATTTATATTTGTAGTTATATACTTATTATATATAATTATATTATATATATATGACATTTATTTACAAACATATGTACATTTTAGACATTTTACATTTATTAGACATTTGTTTCCATAAATTATATTTACATATTAGACATTTTACATGTATTTACATACATAACATTTACANACTAATTTATATATAAATGTATTTACATTTATATAATATTTTATACCATTGTACAATTATACTATTGTACAATTGTAAGTTATATCTTTATAATGTAATATTAAAATGACAATATACCATTAAATAATATATAATACACTTTTGAAAAAGAATTGGTATTATAATTTACAAATGTTAATATTGTGGGTATTATGGTAATACAAATATATTATATGTTCCAAAATTCTATATTATTGACTAAGTAATATAATACTATTAATTACTGTTCAAAGTAAAAAAACACACATCTGGTACAAAAATGTTTTATTTAGTAACAGTTTTGTAAACATTTGAGGTAAATGAACATTTACATCAGCTTGTTCTTACAAAAGGGTCATTTTCACACACACACACACACACACACACATTAGCACTTGTCCACTTTAAGACAGCGTGGCGACTCAGCCGGCGAGATCATGCTCTGCATGTAACGGAACAGGAGAGTGGAGGCACCACGGGGTCAAAGGTTGTCGTGGGGGTGGCGGAGGGTGGGTGTTTGATTTTGACATCCAGTTGGTGAACACACACGCCGACATTCTTCTCTTCAAGAAAAGAAAGTGTTTTCTATTTAAAGTGTGAGTAGCCGCTGGGACTTTAAGACGTTTTTTATGAGGATTTTTAAAAACAAAGGAGGATCATCCATAAATGGTTAGCATTTTTTTCCTACGCGTGCAAATCAACTACCAAAATGTAAACTGGAGGGAAAACACCTTCTGTAGCAGTGATTATATGGAATTATGGTTGTGATGTAAGCATACAGTACTTTACTATCTTTTCACCCGGGGAATGTGGGGGTTGCACCCGGTGTAAAAATGAAGCCAAACGACCTCCGAAGGGACAAAGACTACAACAACAGTACTTGTATGTTTTTCTGAATTCCTAAATTAAAATGATCCTCTTTTCCATTTTCTTAGGAAAAACAAACAATAAAAGGTGAGCTCTTTTGTGTGGGGTCCAGCAGGAGATGGGGTTATTATGGGATGCCGATGAGTTCATTTAGACAATCGTTGTGTCTCAAATGGAATACTTCCCTTAATACACTTGAATAAGTATATGTACGTACTTCCTGAGCGTGCATGTTTGTCACACTTAAGTGTTTCAGATCATAACAGAATTGTAAATATTAGTCAATGACAACACAACTCAACACAAAATGCAGTTTTTACATTTTATTATTAAGGGAGAAAAAAAGTCCAAAGCTACAAGGCCCTGCGTGAAAAAGTTTTAAGGTCCCGCTACAGCATCTGAGTAGAATTCAGGTCCTACTCCAAAGTCTTCAGCCATCCAGAGGTGGACTTGATGGTGTGTTTTGGATCATTGTCCTCCTGCACAACCCAAGTTGTTTTCAGTTTGAGGTCACCAACAGATGGCCGGACATTCTCCTTCTGGATTGTTTGCTAGACAGCAGAATTCATGCTTCCATTTATTACAGCAAGTCTTTCTGGTCCTGAATCAGCAAAACAGCCCCAGACCATCACACTACCACCACCATATTTTACTGTTGCTATGATGTTCTTCTGTTGCTATGAGGTATTACTTTTACGCCAGATGTAATGGGACACACACCTTCCAAAAAGTTCAACTTTTGTCTCGTCAGACCACAGAGTATTTTCCCGGAGGTCTTGAGGATCAACAAGATGTTTTCTGGCATGACTGAGACCAGTCTTAATGTTCTTTTTGTTCAGCAGTGGTTTTGGACGTGGAACTCTGCCATGCAGGCCGTTTTTGCCCAGTGTCTTTCTTCTGGTAGAGTCATGAACACTGACCTTAACGGAGGCAAGTGAGGCCTGCAGTTCTTTGGATGTTATTTTGTAAGAAACGTTGCTGCGGTCTTTGGGTTATTTTGGTTGGCCAGCCACTCCTGGGAAGGTTCACCACTGTTCCATGTTTTGGCCATTTGGATAATGCCTCTCACTGTGGTTTGCTGGAGTCCCACAACTTTGGATATAGGCTTTATAAGCTTTTCCACACTGATAGATCTCAATACATCTCAGTTCGGTTATGTTTTAACAAGGAAGCAAGCACTTTTTTACACAGGGCCATGTAGGTTTGGACTTTTTTCTCCCTAAATAATAAAAAGTTTCATTTTAAAAAGTGCATTTTGTGTTCAGTTGTGTTGTCATTGACTAATATTTACATTTGTTTGATGATCTGAAACATTTAAGTGTGTTAAGCATGCAGGGGGGGGGGGGATCAAGATTATTTCACACCACTGTATGTTCTTCATGGTGCGATCATTCAAAATAAAAGCTTTGCGTGGACCTCCTGCATGAAACGAGGCGGCGGTTACGCTGTCTCTTTTAGTAAGTTAACCCCTCCCCTTTCTGTTACTTAGCCAGGACAACAACTAGTGAGCGTGTTCGCTGTTTTGAGTTTTGCCGTGCTTCTGCACTGAAAAGACCAAGCGTAAGTACGGAAGTACATCCCTTGAGACACATCCATCGTCATCCAACGTCTCCAATCACACCGCGTCCTTCGCGTTTGGGGCGTCGCCAGGTACATTCTGGATATTTCCTAGGGCTTTTCGTAGAGCGCTGCCGGCTGCCCGTTTAAAAATGAGTCCATCCAGCGCAGCTAAAAGAAGATGTGAATCTTCCTCGTGGTGACTTCATGTCGTGTCCTAGGCTCCGCCCACCACGCCGTGCTCTACAAGGCCACCTCCTCCGCTTCTTTGATTCTGCTCATACTGCCAGGTCATCCGGTCGGGCCCGGACGCTGCTGCTCTTGCTGGCCCGACTCAGCCGCCGAGGGTCAGTGGCGACCGTTACGGGGGGCTTGTGCATCTCCACTGTTGTGCTGGTGGCTGTGAAGTGGTTGTTTTCCGGCTCGCTCTTCTCCACCGCCCAGCCTCCTGAGCCCTGGCTAGTGCTAGTGCTTGTGATGGTGCTGGTGCTGGTGGGTGAGGTGATGCTGGCGGGAAGAGGCGGGGCAGCATCAGCAGGCTGCTGGGCACCAGCAGAGGAAGAGGAGGATGGCGTGGGGGAGCTGGCCTTCATCTCCCGAGTCTGCTGCTCGGTGGCCAGGTTGGCCCAGTTCTGCTGCGCGGCCAGCCTGTGGTTGTTGTTGTTGCTGATGTAGTAGTGCGAGGCGGGGCCGTGCTGGCGGAGGGCCTCCTCCTGCTGGAGGTTGTCCATCTTAAACTCCGCCCCCGAGGGCGCCGTCCGGGACTGGAAGGCCCCACTACCGGCCGCCATGTCCGAGTACTTGGAAGGGTAGGCCCCGGCCTTGGGGGCCGAACACCCGGGCTGGGCGTGGTCCCGGCACGCCGCCTCTTGCTCGGGTACGAAGCCGTTAGTCATGCCCTGCTTCAGCTTCTTCCAGCCCAGGTGGTAGATCTCCAGCAAGTTGAGAAAAAGCGACACGCACGCCACCACAAGCATGAAAATGATAAATATGGTCTTCTCGGTGGGACGTGAGATGAAGCAGTCTACCGTGTTGGGGCAGGGCCAGCGGGCGCACTTGTAGAGCGGCGTCAGCTGGAACCCATACAGAAAGTACTGGCCCAGAATGAAGCCCACCTCAAAGAGGGTCTTGAAGATGATGTTGAACACGTACGTACGCAGCAAGGCGCCTCGGATGCGGATTTTGCCGTGCTCGTCCCTGATGGGAGGCTTCTCCCTTTTAGTCCCGCCGCCACCGCCACCATCATCCTCGCCGTTCTTAAAAAGCAGTTCCTTCTCCTCCTGGAAGCGGTGGGCTTTGCGCATGTTCTCCTCCTTCTCCTTGCGCTTCTCCTCCATGCGCACAATGTGCAGCACGTGGCCCAGGTAGATGAGCGTGGGCGTGGACACGAAGATGATCTGCAGCACCCAAAAGCGGATGTGCGAGATGGGGAAGGCCTCGTCGTAACACACGTTCTCGCAGCCGGGCTGCTGCGTATTGCACGTGAAGTCGGACTGCTCGTCGCCCCACACTTCCTCGGCCGCGGCACCCAGGACAAGGATCCTGAAGATGAAGAGGACCGTCAGCCACACCTTGCCGATGACGGTGGAGTGCTCCTGGGCGTTCTCCAGCAGACGCCCCAG
Organism: Oostethus manadensis; assembly: GCA_024372805.1. Taxonomy (NCBI): domain Eukaryota; kingdom Metazoa; phylum Chordata; class Actinopteri; order Syngnathiformes; family Syngnathidae; genus Oostethus; species Oostethus manadensis. The sequence continues at coordinate 113,671 of QODF01000295.1, forward strand.
AAAGCTCCAGTCACCCATGCTTCAAGATTTCCAGCCTGTGGAGAAAGTTACGTCTGCAGGGGCGAGAAAGCAGGAGGCAGGAAGTTATTCCACCGAGGCTTCTTGGCCTTCCCTTTTATGCTATTTCTAGAAAGTGGACCGAAAAGAGCCCCAGGGCTGCACTTTGGACAAACCTGACGTTCTCAGGATGTCGCCTTTTTTATCTTGCCCGGCGAAGGGACTAAAATGGATCTTGATTTGCGATTTCACATTCATGGGAATGCTTTCACTCCAAAGTTCAGCCTGCCGTGCGTTCTAAAAATATCACCAGCAGCAAAAATGGAAAAATCAGCATTGAAATAACAAAACATTCAGAGAAAAATGTTTTAGTTTTATGAAAATAAAGTCAGAGTGTCACAAGGAAAAATAACCTAATTATAGTACCATAAAGTTGAAATATTAAAGGTCCAAATTTTGTGGGAATAAAGTCATAATATCAGCAGAAATTAAAAAAGAAAAATAATTATGAATTTGAAATATTAACAAAATAAATATCTAATTGGTATTTATGTGATGTGAATTTGTAAAAGTTGGAATATTATGAAAAAATATATTTTTTTGTTTTTGAAAAATTATGTTTGGCAAAAAAGTGAAAATGTTATGGGAATAAAGTCATAAAATTACCAGCAATGAGGATAAGCGGTGTAGACAATGAATGAAATAAAAAATAATAATAATAATGTCATTTTAGTAGCACAGTTTGAAATATTAATTTAAAAAATCCTTATTGTTATTCATGTGATGTGAATTTTTAAATGTCTAATTTTACAAAAATAAAGTCAAAATAGTAAGATGAAAAACAGAGTTTAAAAATTGGTTGCAATTAGGAGAATAAACTTTTAATACTATGAGGACAAATAATGTCATTTTAGTCTTAAATATTAAATAAAATTTTTATTATTTATTACTTATACTATGTGAATTTTGTAAAGTTTTAATATTATGAGAAACAGCAAAACAAAAATTTTAAAATGATGTCAGTGAATAAGTGAAAATAATATAGGAATATAGTCATAAAAGTTGTAATATTATGAGAAAGAAGCAAAACAAAAAATGTAGTCATTTTTTAATATTTAAGATGTGGAAAAAATAAACATCACATCACAAAGCTTAGATGCAGTATTTTTTTTTTATATATCTTAAAATTCCTTTCAATATTTCCAAAATATCAATGTTTATTTTTCTCTATGTGGAAAAGGTTAGGAATTTTTTAGGAAACATTTTTGGCAAAGAACGAGTAAATTGAAAGGTGGGGCGTACGGAAACAGGTGTGATAGTGTCTACCTCCTCAAATCAAAAGCAATGCATTATGCCACCCAATCCTCAGTAATCCCTCGTTTATGCTGGCTAATCTGGCTACATGCAGGTTTTAACATTATTAGAGCTCTCGAGACATGACATAGCAACCCATAGTCATCTTGGCAATCCTATTACCCAATGTGGTCAACATCTAAGACAGAACATAAGCCGTATGAGACATAAATAAGACATAATAGTATCGGGAGTCACATTAGCACCGAGTACTTGGACTTGTACTTAGACAGTGGAATGTGTTCGTGGATACAGCATAGAAAACCCTGTTAACCACCTTCTAGATGTCATTTTTAAATAAACATTATCACGGCCGTCTGGACATGAAATAACACCCCTATAGTCACCGTTTACACTCCTATTAGTGAACATAATCAGAGTAAATACGACATCTATAAACTTTTGCTTGTGTGTGTCACCTTAAAAATGTTCTGTGTGGAGGACAGGAAGTGACGTTGGGGGTGCAGAGTTATTATTTTTAGTAATACTAGTATCATATTATAACAGTAATATTAGTATTAGTGACACCTAGTGGCCAATGTAGAACACTAAATTCACAATTTCAATGCTTTATATTTGAGCATTTTTATGCTTGAAAATGCTTGATTTAGGCCACAAATATGCACGATATGCTTTAATATTCATATTTTCGAAATAACAACAGACCGTGTTTCAACCACAAATCAGCATGAATTATTAGTCAATAATTAATAACGAGGTGGACTCGAGCTGCGAAATTGGAGGCGCGAAACTTTGATGCATGACTGCAGCTGTACCTGACGTGACTTTTGTTAAACACGTAACTTCTTTTGAACACAACATCAGACGATGGATACATGCTTTTACGACGGCCACAGTGTTGACCAATCCACACGATGTGTTGGTTTTCCAAAATCCCAACCGACAGCGAGACACAAACAGTGTACGGGCGCCTCTATGATAAACACACGGCCGCCGATTTACTGTACAAGCCACCCTCCCACACCCACCCACACCCCTCCACCCCCCACCCTCACCTCTCTCTATGGCGTGCTAGCCTTGCTCGCTCGCTCACCTGCTCGCTCCACTGCCCAGCCGGCATGTGCTGAGATCAACATTATCATGGTGGAAAACAGCATTTACACACACACACATAGAAACAAATAGCGACGCCGCCCTCCTTTCAATGGGCTGCCCCACTGTACATCACCCCCCACCTCACCCACCCAAAAAAAGAACTGTCATTGTAATGATGTGATAATACCCCTAATAAGAAGAAACATGTCATTATTTGTGCTGTTCGTATTCCCCCCGGACGGCATTCATCAATGAATTCTTTCCTTAATTGGTGAACTCGTATAAAAGAAAAACATTTATCATCTCAAAAGTTCATTTGCAGCAATACTGATTTGTAGTGATTAGCCAATAACATCATTTAGTTGTGTGTGAGAAACTTACTCAAAAGATGTCCTAAAGGTAATAAATCCATCGACCGGGTGCTTTCCGCACCCGTAACGAGAAGAACTTACTGATTATGTATCATTAAATATTTTTGCTTAACTCCTTGTATGGCCGTATTCTGAGTTGTTTTTTTAACCATATATGGTATTACACTGTACACATATACTATGTGTAGTAAACCATTACTGTTTTAATAATAATTGAAATTCACTCAAAAGTGTTGTAAAGCAGTTTAGTCAAATCATTTAGCGTCGGAGTGTATGAAGTCTAGCATACACACACGCACACACCCACATGCACACTATAGTGACAATGCAGAGGCTACCAGAGAGCAGGCACTATTGTGAGCTTTGTGTGCATTCCCAAAAAAAGGCAAATTTCTCTCACACGTTGGTGTTGTGTACCTTTCACACTGCAGACTAACGCGGGGAAGCCGAGCAGACCGCCATCCTTGCTCACATTCTCTCAGGCGCCCAAATTAAAACAAAAAAGAAAAACGCAGAGTAAAAAGCGCTCCTGGACAAATTAGTCGAGACGCGCCAACTCCTCTGGGTAACGACCCTGACCCCCACAACCTGCGCTGTGAGAAGCCAAAAACAAAACAACCTCGCACGCCTCTGCTGCGAGTTCTAGGGGGCAGCCGGGTGTCCCGAGTGGACTTGCCTGCCGCTACCAGCCATGTCTGCACTGTCACAATGCTTGGACATGCATGACTGAACCCACACACACACACACACACACACACACACACCACGCCCCTGCCAGTGCTTCTCAAAAAATGGGGTGGACCCCCCTTTGGGGTCGCCATGAGAGGCAGGGGGCACTATACTACATGTACCATATTTACCTTTCCTCAAGGTTGGCACGTCTGCCAGCAACTCATGCAGTGGTTTGTACAGACAAATACTGCAATAGTATTAAAAAATGATTGTACATACAGTACTCATTTATTTACAGAAAACATTTCGTACATGTTAAGATGCAATCATCACAAGTTGAATTAACATCAAAGTCCACAATTCCTTGTTTTTCTTTCCCAGAGATCCAAATCCAGCCTGGGCTATTCCTGGACGGACACAGGGAGGACAAAGACAAGGTTCCTTGTGCCGGGGGGGGGGGTGCGATTAGTCTAAAATAAGACACATGTTGAAAGCTGATATGAGCCACTGCAGCGGGGGGTCAGCGGCGCACCACCACAACTAGACAAAGTTCACACACGGCTCGCCCTCTGCGTGTCGCCTGGGAAAGGAAAGCGTCGCTGGAAAAGTGTGAGGAAGACTCGCTGTCAGCCTTCAACACCGGGCCACTGCTAGCGGAGCCGCCGCTATTCGCTGTAAGGCCCGTTAGCAAGCTCTGATGGATGACTGTATTTCAATTCTAATTCCCATAAACGTCAGCTACGCCTCAAGTTTGTCACCACTTACCAGTACTCTTTACTCCAGAGTGAGATCTCATCCATTTGAAGTGGATAGCCAACAGAGTCTGCAATTTTACTGAGTGAGACATCACTAGTGAGTCTACAAATTTTACTCCAGAGCAGACATCAGTCATTTGAAGTAGACATCTAGCAGAGCCTACACATTTTACTTCAGAGTGAGACATTACCTGACTCTACAAGTTTTACTCCAGAGTGAAATATCATTAATTTGAAGTGGATAGCCAACAGAGTCTGCAATTTTACTCAGAGTGAGACATCACTTAAGAGTCTAAAAATGTACTCCAAAGTGAGACATTGCAACTATGATTTGGACAGCCAACAGAGCCTGCAAATTATACTCAGAGTGAGGCATCACTTATGAGCTTACAAAGTTTCCTCCAGAGTGACACATCACTAACTTGAATCGGATCGAGAACAGAGCCAGCGAATTTTACTCAGAGTAAAACATCACGTATGAGCTGACAAATTTTATTCCAGAGTGAGACCTCACTAATTTGAAATGGAAAGCGAACAAGGTCTTCAAATTATACTCAGAGTGAGACATCACTTTTGAGTTTATAAATTTTATTCCAGAGTAAGACATTGATTAGAATTGGACATCCAGTAGAGCCATCAAATTTTACTTTGAGGTAGACATCTCTTATGAGCATGCAAGTGAGTGAGACATTGCTACTTTGAATTGTATAGCCAAGTGAGCCTGCAAATTATACTCAGATAGAGACATCACTTCTGAGCTTACAAGGTTTACTCCAGAGTGACACATCACTAATTTGAAAGTCATAGCCAGCAGAGCCTGCAAATTTCACTCTGCATGGGGGGGTGAAAATAATTTTGTCTTTAAAAGGCGGGCGCTGCAAAAAAAAGTTTGGAAGCCACTGCCATAGTGAGACCTCAACTGAGTTATGCGGCCAACAGAGCCTGCCAATTATACTAAGAGTGAGACATCACTTATGATCTTACACATTTTATGAGCATACAAATTTTACTCCAGGGTGAGACATCACTAACTTGAAATTGACAGCGAGCAAAACCACCAAATTTGACTGAGTGTGACACATCAATATTTTGAATTGAATAGCGAGCAGGGCCAGCAAATTATTCTCAAAGTGAGACTTCGCTTATAAGTGTGCACATTTTTCTCCAGAGTGAGACATCACTGATTTGAAATTAATTGCAAGCAGAGCCTTCAAGTTTTACTCCAGAGTGAGATGTCACTACTTTGAATTGGATAGTGAGCAGAGCCTGCAAATGTTACTCAGAGTAAGACATAACTTATGAGCTTGCAAATTTTGCCTCAGATTGAGACATCACTACTTAGTATTGGATAGCGAACAGGGCCTGCAAATTTCACTTGGAGTGAGACATCACTCATGAGCTTACAAATTTCATTCCAGAGTGAGACGTCAGTAATTTCAATTGGATGGTGAACAGAACCTGCAAATTGTATGTAAAGTGAGACATCAGTTATGAGTCTACAAATTTTAGTCCAGAGGGAAACGTCACAAATTTGAATTTGATGACAAAGCAGACCCTGCAAATTGTACTCAGAGTAAGACATCACTTATGAGCTTGCAAATTTTAAATTAATTATGAATCATATATACTTTCACACAAATTGTCACCTATAATACAAACTAATATGTTTTGTTCAGATAGTTTTTGTATATATTGACCTGTACTGGATCTTTTATGTACACAGGGCGGCCTCCCATCCTTTGATTTTTACTTATGCTGTCTTGGAGTGGAGGCTACATATTTACTCCAGAGTGAGACCTCACCAGAGATAACTGATGCTAACTAAATATAAAAGTTTATTTGAACAAAAACATGTCAGACCAATCACAGTATCACACAAACTCAAACCATTTTATTAGAAAAATAGCAAGTTCAAATGCAGAACATTGCTGCAGATTAAGACTTTGTGTTAACGCCGAGCAACACAAAAATGGTTTCTAAAATGTTTTGTTGCATGTTAGCATTAGCGATTCATACACTTCACTCCACTGGTATTCCACTGTAGACTACCACATGCCAATGCTGACTTTGGCCTGGATATTTACTTTGTTTTGTTTTTGGCTTTTTTGTAGGAAGGGAGAGGAAAAGTGTGATGATAACCTTAGAACCACTCTTTCACAATCAACAACTGCTGTTTCTGTACTTGCAGCCAACAGTATTGCTCTGCAAAAGTGCGAGGACATTCTTTTTTTTTTTTTATTACACAGTTGATAACTTATTTTTTTACACAGCTAAGAATGTTAAAATGGGACTTTAAACAGTTGCTAAAGATTCTGTGATGGAACAGACTAATCCAATTGCCATGCTTTCCTATGGAAAACATTTTTTTTTGAAAAATGTAAAAAAGGTCTGTTAAGAAGTTCCACTTTGTCCCGGTCGCGGAACACTGGACCAGCTCTACACCCTTGCAAGGGTAATCGAGGGTATGTGGGAGTTTGCCCAACCGGTCTACATGTGCTTTGTGGACCTGGAAAAGGCATTCGACCGTGTCCCTCTTGGTGTCCTGTGGGGGGTGCTCCGGGAGTACGGGATTGATGGTCCGCTTCTACGTGCCATTCGGTCCTTGTACAATCGAAGCAGGAGCCTGGTTCGCATTGCCAGCAGTAAGTCGAGCTTGTTTCCGGTGAACGTTGGCCTCCGCCAAGGCTGCCCTTTGTCACCGATTCTGTTCATAATCTTCATGGACAGAATTTCTAGGCGCAGTCAAGGTGTTGAGGGAGTCCAGCTTGGTGACCTTAGGATCTCGTCTCTGCTATTTGCAGACGATGTGGTCCTTATGGCCTCATCAGGCTGTGACCTTCAGCGTTTACTGGAGCGGTTTGCAGCTGAGTGTGAAGCTTCTGGGATGAGACTCAGCACCTCCAAATCCGAGGCCATGGTTCTCAGTCGGAAACGGGTGGACTGTACCCTCCGGGTTGGGAGTGAGGTCTTGCCTCAGGTGGAGGAGTTCAAGTATCTCGGGTTCTTGTTCACGAGTGAGGGAAGGTTGGAGCGTGAGATCGACAGACGGATCGGTGCAGCATCTGCAGTAATGCGATCACTCTACCGGACCGTTGTGGTGAAGAGAGAGCTGAGCCGGAAGGCAAAGCTCTCTGCTTACCGATCGATCTGCGTTCCCACCCTCACCTATGGTCATGAGTTATGGGTCATGACTGAAAGAACGAGATCGCGGATACAAGCGGCGAAAATGAGTTTCCTTCGTAGGGTGGCTGGACTCACCCTAAGAGATAGGGTGAGGAGCTCGGCCATCCGGGAAGAGCTCAGAGTAGAGCCGCTGCTCCTTCACATCTAGAGGAGCCAGTTGAGGTGGCTCCTCATCGATGCTCCTCCTCGGGCATCTAGTGCGGATGCCTCCCGGGCATGCCCAGTCGGGAGAAGGCCCCCGGGAAGACCTAGGACACGCTGGAGGGACTATGTCTCACAGCTGGGAACGCCTTGGTGTCCTCCCGATGGAGCTGGAAGAGGTCGCTGGAGACTGGGAAGTCTGGACTTCCCTACTGAAGCTGCTGCCCCCGCGACCCGGACCCGGATAAGCGGAGGAAAATGTATGAATGGATGGAAGAAGTTCCACTGTATTGGAAAAGAAGATCCTGGAGTTTTTTCCAAAGTAAAACAATTGGTCAAAAATGTCAGAGGGAAAACTATATTTTCCCTCTGACACACAACCACACCTAATATTAGCACTTTTTTCAGTTTGTCAGAATAAAAGTTGTAATGTTATGACTTTTTTCTCTTACATTTATAACTCTTTTCTTGTGAAATTCAGAGTTTATTCTCAAGTTTCATTATTTTAATATTACGACTTTTTAAATATCATAATTATATTATAATATTACATTACTCTTAAAATCTCAGATGATTTTATTACTTTGTCGTAACAGGCATTGCTTGAGACAGCTATAAACACAGGGGACTTGTGTGACCTTTGGCCTGGACTTTGGACTTTTTTTTTCATAAAATTATGACTTACTTTTAATTTCGAAATCTCTGATTTGTTTTTGAATGTGGCCCTAGTCCTCCATGGTATAAGGCAACATTTGAAATGTCAAACTATGCCGTTTTGGGACAAAACAAAGCCCTTTAATGAGCAAAAATGGTGTTTGGGGTAAAAGGTCACATGTGTATGTGTAACCACTTTCTTACCTAACAAAAAACAGCACTTTTGGCCTTTCTACAAGATTTTTGTGTGTGTTTGAGGGACTTTTTGGTGAGATCTTTTACTCCATTCTCCTGCAAGAACATTGTTGAGGACCATGCATGCATGGAGAATGGTCTTCCCCAAAATGTTTACAGGCAGACAGTTCTCCAAGATGTCTTGCTAGGACGAAGAATGAAGATGGAGAGACAAGAGCTGTGTTGCCAACACTTTTGTCCAAACGTCCTGCAGAAGACATAAAAATTCAACCAGTCATGATTGTGACTTTTCAAAGAACAATGTGCTCCAGACTTAAGCTCGCATTGGGGACATGTTCTCCTGGTGTCACGTGGACACATAAGGGCCCTTGCAAGCCAAGAACGTGATGGCGACCTGTGGAGATTTTGCCGCTCTCGTCCTTCAACACATGGTCTTGCGGCTGGAGGAGTCGGATGAGGAGGAGGAGAGCAGCAGCTCGTTCTTCTTGTTCTGCAAGACGGCGTTGTCCCTGATCTTGGTCTCCTTGTGGTTGTAGGAGAGTTTCCTCTTGCTCCGGCTGGAGCACCTCATGAGCGCCTTGGCGACCAGGTAGGCCAACTCGGCCACGTTGAGCACCATGCAGATGGACGAGGAGGCCACCATGAAGATGGTGAAGACGGTCTTCTCGGTGGGTCTGGAGATGAAGCAGTCCACCTTGTTGGGGCACGGCCACTGCTCACACTTGACCAGGCGGGGCATCTGGAAGCCGTCGTAGACAAAGTAGAGCGCATACATGAAGCCGCCCTCAAAGATGAGACGGAAGAAGAGGCTGCAGGTGTACGTCCACCACAGTGTGCCCGTGATGGGCAGACGCCGCCTCTTCAAGGTCTCCAGGTCGTTGTCGGTGGGCTTCTCGGTGCTGTTAGAGGCCAGGATGCTCCTCTTGTCGCCGCGCTTCCTGTAGGCCACGTGCATGGCCACCAGCAGGGCCGGTGTGGACACAAAGATGAGCTGCAGACACCACAGGCGGATGTGCGACACCGGGAAAAAGTGGTCGTAGCACACGTTCTTGCAGCCGGGCTGCTGTGTGTTGCACGTGAAGTCGGACTGCTCGTCGCCCCACACGCTCTCGGCCGCCAGCACCAGGATGGTGATGCGGAAGATGAAGAGCACCGAGAGCCAGATCTTGCCCAGGCTGGTTGAATGTTTGTTGACGCCGCCCAGCTGGGCGTAGAGGGCCCCCCAAGACATGCCGACCCCCAGATGACCTGCAGGGGGAGTTTCAACATTCTCAGAGAACTTCACAAAGTTCACATTATATTAATAATTATACGTTCCAGTTTGACAACTCGTGTTAAAATTAAACAATGCAAGTTTACATTAAATAAATGTGTAAATGATCATCTTGTTTTCAGCATTTTTTCCTCCATTGTGAGGGGAATGGAGGTCATGTACTGTATTTCATGCAGTATCGTTTTCATTTACATGCCTGTATCGGTCTAGAGGGCAGTTCCACTTTCGGCCACTGGGGGGTGCTGTTTCTCCAGCAAATAAATCAAACCCGGGCGAGGAAAAATGAGCTAGCAGTAGCGTTCACTAAACAACAAACGGGCAAAAGAATGGTAAGTTATATTTATTACATGTAAAATAATACAGTTTAAAGTATAAATTACGACTATATGGAGTGGAAAATGTTTGTCCCAGAGGCAGTAATGAAGGTAAACGTTGCTAGTCAGCCAAAAGTTGCAATAAAAACATTATTATTGTTATTATACATCAGCTAAGATAGCATCCCCATATATATATTCTGCAGTAATCACCCCCTAACAAAAGTCTAAACAAATGGAAATTGCAGGATTTCCTTTTTACAATTAACCTGAGAAGTCAGATACATGCACATAAATCCTTTTTTTCTTGGTTTTAAAAACTTGGACGAGGGAAATTAAAGCAATAATCTTCGCATTTAACTTGTTAAATTGTTAGTCTCTAATCTTGTGAAGGAGAGCAAGGTTGAGTGAGCTCACTTTCGTTAAAACCGAACTCACCTGTCTGTGTGGAGGAAATCCAATAAAAACAATATACCTTTAATTTTCCCAGTTAAACACAGGGAGCAAAATTAGTCCTGTGTTTTTGACGTCTTGGATTTCAGAAAGTGAAAAAAACAAACAAACAACAAAGCAAACAAAGGCCGCTCAAGACAAAGTTTACTGTAAGAGCACCTGAAACTTTCCAAGCCCTTCATAGTCTCCAAGACTAAGGGGCGGGGCTAGGAAATCACTGCGTGTGCGTGTGCGTGTGCGTGTACGCGCTCGTGTAGAATAAATGACGTTTCGCATTGTGTAATTGTGTATAAACGAGGTTATGTTTTCGCCAGCGTTTGTGTTGAAAATAACTTGACAAGTTGTGTATGGATTGGATTTGGATGACAATTTCAGGAATTGTCGGGAATTGGGATATGGAAGAAGTGATTACATTTAGAAAACTCATTATCTTTGACCAAGGCCAAAGGTCACACAAGTCCCCTGTTTTTAATGCTGTCTCAGGCAATGCCTGTTACAGAGTATTAAAATAATCTGAGATTAAAAAACGAAAGTTGTAAATGTATGAAAATAAAGTTGTACATTTATGAGAAAAACTCATAATATTACGTGAGTAGAATTGGTAACTTCACTTTAAAGGCATTGCCTGAGACAGCTATGAAAAGGGGGGCCTTATGTGAAGGGGGCGGGGTACTAGAAAGTACGGGTGAGATAATGCCAACCCACACTAACCTGTTTGTGCCCAACTGCTTTGTTTTGCCGTCCTGATATAAAGAAAAACTTCCTGAAGAACGAGGAAAGTTTCCTTCCTTGAAGGATTATTCTCTATTTTCCCTCTGCCACGTAATATTATACCTTTATTCTCGTAACTTTACGCCTTTTTTATGTAAAATTACCAGTTTTGTTCTGATAACATTATGCCTTTTTTTCCTCCTAAAATTACATGTTTTATTCTTGTAAAATGACATGTTTTATTCTTGTAAAATTATGAGTTTAATTCTGATAATTTTATCTATTTTATTCCCATTTAATTACATGTTTTATTCCTGAAATAGTACAACCTTTTTCTCATGAAAATTAGTTAAAAAAACTTTTTTATGAAAAAATGAGTTTGTTAATATAATACTGTATTATGACTTGACCAAATATGGGCTGGACTCTTGATCCATTAATGAAGATGGACTAGAGTGGTTTGCTTCCAGCTTTGTGTAGTGCTCAAATGGCCCGTGAATACAAAATAAATGAGATCTTTCCTCATTGAAAGCAACAATGTGTAATAACTGGCTCTCAAAAATTGTGTTTTTAAATTTTTTTTAATGACGCTCGTATATACAAACAACATTACTGCACGCGAAAATGAACAGATATGTTTATTCGAAGACATGTCATTTCCGCTATTCCTGACTGTTGCTCCAAGTGCTTGTAGCTCCTGTAAATGGTGTATGTATGGATGTACAGATCCACATTTTTTCCCACTACCGATGCTGATATCAGGATCAAGATATCCCATACAGACACTGATTCAGATCGTCCCCTACAATTATTGCAAAGGTTCCTGAAAAGAATTGTTCTGGCATGACGTGGTGCTTGACACATTTAGTGCTCCTTCTTGAGTTTGGCCAAGCCCATAAGAAGCTGGTCTCGTCTCTCCCGCCTGGCTGACAGATGCTGTTGGTCATTGGGAATTAGCTCACACATCTCCTGCGGACACCACGGGTAGAAAAGGTGAATCAAATAATTCCGAAAGTATTACTAAGCGATCAGCGACTGAGATACTGTGAGTGTGTTTCTAATGAATTAGGCTTCTGTCTGTACTTACGCCAACAATGCTCTTGGAGTCTTCGCTGCAGAGATCTGGGACGGGTCCGAAGGACCTCAGCACCCTTTGGATGCCTTCTCCGTACCGCCTCATGTAGTCCCAGAGACCTGTACGAGGATGGCGGATCAGAGCAGGTGAGAAAAATACAAGAAGAACACTAAAGAGGTTAGGCTAGCACTTCCGTCTAAAGTCTTATGCATTTGTAAAAGGCTCTAGGTGTACTTCAGAAGTATTCACGTGATATAAAACTTATACAAGCATTGCCATAACCCTGCGGAACATTCTAAAAATAGCATTTGGCAAGAAAACTAAAAACTACTTGTAATCTAACTAGACACATTTTGAATTTTACAAGAATAACGTAATATGAAGAAAATTAACATCATGTTAGTAGCGCAAAGTTGAAATATTAGTGAAAAAACACGGTATTTTTAAAAGCTACAATATTATGAGAAACACACAAAACAACAAATACAGCTGTAATTTTGCAAAATGAGTTGTTGAAAAAAGTTATGTTGGTCATAATTACCAAAAGAAAATAATTACCAAGAAGAAATAGTTGGGGGGAAAAAACCCTGCAAAAATGGGTGGAAAAAAAATCATCAGTAATTTTAATAAAGAGGAATCTAATCTAACAAGAAAAAAATGTAAATTTATAAGAATAACGTTGTAATGTTATTAGGAAAAAGTCATAATATTATGTAAAACAAACTAGGTTGTAGGGAAAAATAAAAATATTATGGGAATAAAGAGAAAAAAAGATTTCAGATGAAGATGAAAAAAAAAAATTACATGCAGAAAGTTTAAATAGTTGGAGAATAAACAGCTGTAATTGTACCAGCATAACATAAAAATATTGAGAAAAAAGGTCACAATTTTATGAGAATAAGCTCAAGAATATTTGAATAGGGAAAAAATGCAAAAAGTGAAATTGATATTAATAATAGGCTTTTTACCTACAGTATATGGCAAAGCTGAAATGTACTTTTTTCTTGAATATATACTGTATACACACACACACACACACACACACAGTATAACATACTATACCTACATGTGTTGCTTTGCAAAAAGAAAAATATCCAAGTATGCTAACCTTCACAGCAAAACATGCCTACTTCCTGTCATCGCCCTCATTGATTGCGCTTTCATCGTTTCCTTGTGACGAAGACGGCGGGCACTTTGTATGAGAAATGAGTCATGTGACGCGCGGATAAACCGTTAAAGATTAATGCACAAGGACGGTGTGGTCGATGACCGAAAACCCTTCCTTGCTGAACACCAGTCAACATTTAATTTGGTGGAAAGTCACAAACTCCTTTTTGGCACCCAGCATATCAAATGAATTATTGATGCGATATATTATTAAGTATTACACACATTAGCTTTGTCAGCTGTGACACAAAGCTAAGATGTGGATGTTTTGTCAGATATTTTTTATAAGTAACATACAGTAGCAGTATATGTACTACATTTCTAATTACGATAAGCAATTGGTCTCCCTTTTTAGAAGAAATTAAGTATGTTTAACCTTGCTTGGATTTCAGTTTTTGCAGTGTGGTGTATTTGTGGCACAAAACAAACGATTGATTCCGTATGCACACACGTAGCAAACGCAAATCTGAAGCGCAGCCAATGATTGGACGAGATGTTGTAAAGGAGCGCCTGGAGTTTTTTTTGTTGACCCTCACAGCCAAGGAATGTGCGAGTGGAATGAAATACCACTAAATGGAAATCAACCCCTCGTTCATCACGGTTAATTGGTACGAGACCCAGCCGTAATTAGTGAATTACCGCAACGTACATTGGAACCTTGACTCGCAAAAACATTATTATATTAAAAATGTATAATATGAATCAGACTTCCAAGAAATTTCCATCCCTTTTAATGAAAAAATATTCAAAATACAATTCAGAATTCATTTTATAGCTTATTTCGTGGTTTGTGAATATATTGTACCAAAGTAATGGATGCCAACCGCTGTAAAACCAAAGAAGAAGAAGCTGCCCTCCCATTGGTTATCTCGGTTACCTCCCATCAACTTCTCCCGCCCAGAATCCCCAATGATGCTAATCCTCTCAATGCGGAGGAGCAGCGGTTCTGCTTCGAGTCTCTCCCGGATGACAACTGAAATTCCTCAAAGCCCTGGCTGCGCCTAGAAATTCTGTCCATGAAAGTAATGAACAGAATCGGTGAGAAAGGGCAGCCCTGGCCGAGTCCAACTCTCACTGGAAACAGGTCCGACTTATTGCCGGCAATGCGAACCAAACTCTGACACCAGTCATACAGGGAACGAACCGCCTGGATTAGTCGGTCCAATACCCCATAATCCCGGAGCATTCCCCACAGTATTCCCAGAGGAACACAATCGAATGCCTTCTCCAAATCCACAAAACACATGTAAACTGGTTGAGCAAACTCCCATGCACCCTTAAGGACCCTGCCGAGAGTATAGAGCTGGTCCACAGTTCCACGACCAGGACGAAAACCACACTGCTCCTCCATAATTTGAGATTTGACTATCCGGCGGATCCTCCTCTCCAGAACCTCTGAATAGACCTTGCTGGGAAGGCTGAGGAGTGTGATCCCACGATAGTAAGAACACACCCTCCGGTCCCCCTTCTTGAAAAGCGGGACCACCACCCCGGTCTGCCAGTCCAGGGGCACCGACCCCGATGTCCACGCGATGCTGCAGAGTCGTGTCAACCAAGACACGCCCACAGCATCCAGGCCTTAAGGAACTCCGGGCGGATCTCATCCACCCACAGGGCTATGCCACCAAGGAGTTTTTTTTGACCACCTCAGTAACCTCAGCCCCAGAGATAGGGGACCCTGCATCAGAGTCCCCGGGCACTGCTTCCATGTTGGAAGACGTGTCGGTGGGATTGAGGAGGTCTTCAAAGTATTCCCTCCACCGGTCCACAACATCTTGAGTCGAGGTCAGCAGCACACCGTCTCCACCATACACGATGTTGACTGTGCACTGCTTCCCCCTCCTTAGACAGCGGATGGTGGAACAGAATCTCTTCAAAGCCACCCGGAAGTCATTTTCCATGGCCTCTCCGAACTCCTCCCATGTTCGAGTTTTTGCCTCAGTTTTTGCCAGAGCCGCAGACTGCTTGGCCTACCGGTACCTGCCAGCTGCCTCCACAGTCCCATGGGCCAAAACGGCCTGATATGACTCTTTCTTCAGCTGGACGGCATCCCTCACCGCTGGTGTCCACCAACGGGTTCTGGGATTACCGCCACGACGGGCCCCGACCACCTTACGGCCACAGCTCTGATCAGCCGCATCGACAATGGAGGCACGAAACATCGCCCACTTGGACTCAATCTGCGTTGCCTTCTTCGGAACTTGGTCAATGCTCTCCCGCAGGTGGGAGTTGAAACACCTTCTGACAGGGGACTCTGCCAGACGTTCCCAGCAGACCCTCACAATGC
Organism: Oostethus manadensis; assembly: GCA_024372805.1. Classification (NCBI taxonomy): domain Eukaryota; kingdom Metazoa; phylum Chordata; class Actinopteri; order Syngnathiformes; family Syngnathidae; genus Oostethus; species Oostethus manadensis. Next base: position 129,328 of record QODF01000295.1, read on the forward strand.
ATTTGGGTCTACCAGGTCTGACCGGCATCCTCCCCCACCATCGGAACTAACTCACCACCAGGTGGTGATCAGTTGACAGCTCCGCCCCTCTCCTTACCCGAGTGTCCAAAACATGTGGCCGCAAGTCCGACGACACAACCACAAAGTCAATCATCGAACTGCGTCCCAGGGTGTCCTGGTGCCAACTGCACATGTAGACACCCTTATGCTTGAACATGGTATTCGTTAAAGACAATCCGTGACGAGCGCAGAAGTCCAGTAAGTTAAGATCAGGGGGGCCGTTCCTCCCAATCACAGAGTCGCAGAATCGCAAAGTCGCAGCCAACATGAGCGTTGAAGTCACCCAGTAGAACAAGGGAATCCCCCGAGGGAGCACTCTATAGTACTTCCTCTAAGGATTCCAAAAAGGGTGGGTATTCTGAACTGCTGTTTGGTGCATAAGCACAAACAACAGTCAGGACCCGTCCCCCCACCCGAAGGCGTAGGAAAACTACCCTCTCGCTTACCGGGTTAAACTCCAATTTGCAGGCTTGAAGCCAGGGGGCAACAAGAATTGCCACCCCTGCTGGTCGCCTCTCATTGCCAGCAACACCAGAGTGGAATAAAGTCCAGCCCCTCTCGAAAAGACTGGTTCCAGAGCCCTTGCTGTGCGTTGAGGTGAGTCCGACTACATCTAGCCGGAATTTCTCACCTCGCGCACCAGCTCAGGCTTCTTCCCCGCCAGAGAGGTGACATTCCACGTACCGACAACTAGCCAAGGCCTCCGCCTCCGGCCGCCACCCAGCTCACTTAGCATCCAATCCATTTGGCCCCTCCTACAAGTGGTGAGCTCATGGGAGGGGGGACCCATGTTAATCTTTTCAGGCTGTGCCCGACCGGGCCCCATGGGTGGGGGCCCGCCCACCAGACGGTCGCCATCGTGCCCCACCTCCAGGCCTGGCTCCAGAGGGGGACCCTGGTGACCCCTATCCGGGCGAGGGAAAACCAAGTCCAATGTTTTTAATCATCATCAGGGTCTTTTGAGCCACTCTCTGTCAGGTCCCTCCCCTGGGACCTGTTTGTTATGGGTGACCCTACCAGGGGCATGACAGCCCCTGACAACTTAGCTCCTAGGATCATTGGGACACGCAAACTCCTCCACCACAATAAGGTGATGGCTCAGGGGAGGAGGTTATTATTTGTAACATTTGTTATTATTTTTCATTAATTTTATTATTTTGTCATTGTTTTTGTCAATGTTTACAGTAGGTAAACATTCATGCACATGTAAATTATCATGTTGTCATTAACGAACATATTTCTTTCGGTTGGGTGTAATATTTACACTTTATACGACTGGCTGGAAAGAATTACACCATTTATAGGTGTAATTTCCTAAAAAAATAAAATATTTTTGTAGTTAGAGCATAGAAAACCTGTTCACGGCCTTCTAAATATGGTTTTTAACATTATTAGAGCCCTCTAAACATGAAGTAATTCTATTACGCAATATAGATATAGAAAATAAACCATTTCAGTCATATATAAGACTCGTGACCGTGTGTTGCTGTAAATATGTTCTGGTGGCACAGACCGGAAGTGACATCGGGAGTTCGGAGTTTTAGCTTACGGTAGACCATGTTACTGATAACTATTGTGCCTGTTGTGAGATAATTCACACCTGGAATAAAAGCCTGTTGTTGTGGCAATCAGGTCTAGTGCTTGTGTGTCTCATCTAACATTAAAGTAAGCTTACTGACACTTAGTGACCAGTATAAAATACTGCATATCATCGCAACGTCTTTGAACACGTCTTCTAAAAGCCTCCTATTTGGGTTTTATGTTATTTAGCCCAGGGCGGCATCCAAAGGTTTTTCCAGCGAGGGTCACATAGTGAAAAATGAGAGGAGGCAAGTTTAAAACTTTTATATTTTAGCAAAACATGAGGATAAGCGGCATAGAAAATGAATAAATGAATGAATGAATGAATGTAAATATGTTAACACGTTATATATATTTGAGGAAAAAATATACAGTAGGTAAAAAAGCAAGTTACTATCAACTGCTGGTTTTTTTTCCATTTTTGCGGTTTTTCCAAAAATTTCAACTTTGTGCTTGACTACTTGACTAACTAATAAATTGTAAGTTTTCTTTTGTAGTGTTATGGCTTTGTCACAATATTTTGACTTTATTTTCATATTATTAGTAATTTCCCAAAACTTTAATTTGTTCTGTTTTTTTGTCAAATTATTATTATTTTGAAAAAAAAAATTTCTTTAATATTTCAACTTTATGCTACTAAAATAACATTAGTTTCCTCATAATACTACAATGTTAGCCTGGTAAAATAATGATGTTATTAATATGTTTCTAATTTTTTGCAAATATTCATATATGCATATATACAGTACTAACCGAAAAATTCGAATATCAAGTAAAAGTTGTTTTGGCAATTTAATAAAAGATTATTACATGCAAATTGACAAATCTCAAGGAGTTTCTTGTTGTAACGTTTGCTGATTAAGATTTTCAGCTTATAAAACCCACAAACTCAGAAAATTTGATTTTTTTAAAGCTGCAAGACCTGATCTGCAAAATCCCCCCCTAAAAAAAACTTGAAATATATTGATTTGCATCTTATTCCATTGTATAATATGTCAAATTTACCTTTTAAATTGAATTGCAGAAATACAACAACCTTTTCAGGATATTCTAATTTTATGGGTAGCACTATATCTATATATTTTCAGCAATACTATGTTTTATTCTACCTAAAGACTTAAAGAAGGGTCAGCAGTCCAGAGCAATGGAGAGTGTGGAAAAGAGGGGAAGAAATGTGTGCAGGCAGGCTGGAATGGGTGGAGAAAAGTGTCAGTTATGATGTGCGATAGAAGAGTTTCAGCTAAAATGAAAGGAAAGATGTACAAAACCGTGGTGGTTTTTGGTCTATAGACAGTGCTGCTGAGGAAAAGACAGGAGGCAGAGCCGGAGGTAGCAGAGATGAGATGCTGAGATTCTCTTTGAGTACATCAGAGGTACAGCACGTTAGAGGTTTTGGAGATGAAGTCAGAGAGGCTGAGTCTGACTTGGGTCTGAGATGGTTGAGTCTGAGATGGTTCAGACATGTCCAGAGGAGAGATGGTGAATATATTGGTAGAAAGGATGCTGACTTTTGTATTGCCAGGAATGAGGCCTAGAGAAAGACCAAAGAGGAGGTTTAATGGATGTAATGAAAGAGGACATGAAGGTAGTTTGTGTAAGAGAAGAGGATGTCAAAGACAGGATAAGATGGAGGTAATTGATTGATTAGCTGTGGTGACCCCTGAAGGGATAAGCTGAAAGGAAAGGAGGAGGTTGTATGATTACAACCACAAATTTATTATTAAAGGTTGAAAAACGGTGATAAAGTGAAATTGGAAGCGAGGATTAATATTTTTTGTTTGTTTGTTTGTTTTTTTGTGTGTTTTTGTTTGGTAATTCAGGTCAAAGTCCTTGTAAATATTGGAAATTGTGGGGTTATTGATTTTTTTCTTGCCCAATTTGAGCCAAAATTTTTGGGAAAACCCAAGTTGTGATTTGAAAGGGCACCCAATAAGTAGCAGAACCTTCTCCAACATGCTGCTGTGGGCTTTCCCTACAGGTTGGCACCTGCTTTGATGGGTGCCATCTGAGTTTTGGATTACTAGTGTGAGGGGCAGCATTCATCAAAAGACGCCTTTGTCGAGACGAAGCGTCTTTTTTTTCTCTCCCCCAAGCGAGTGACTGTGTGGCTTTCACACTCCCCGCTGACATTCTCCATCTCCCTGAGGTTTCACTCTGACGCGCTCAGTGGCGCAGGACATGACATGTATGTACTGTATGTACGTAGCACATGTGACACCCACCGGATGCTTCATCTGCAATACTGAACGACCTTTGTGCAAATACACCCAATATGTCTGGTAAACTTGACTTCAAATCATAACAATATGTACAAATCATTTTATGTATATTGAGGTTGCCTTTTTGCATGTAGGCCGGCCGTAGGAACCGGTTGTGACCTATGCTTAAGGAGGTTCTAAGTAGAGCTTCAAAACGTAAAAAGCAATTTAATAAGCAAAAATGTGGCAATAATGTGATTTAGCATCAAGTATTCACTGTCATGATCTTTTGATGGCAAAGGCTCTTTCAAGGCGGTGGGATTGTTGTGCTGCATAAGCGAGGCCTCTTGCAGCTGAGGTTGGACGCAGTAAGACAGTCATTTCTAACTTCTTCACACATCCTGAGACCCAAAAAATGAGCCGGAGGATCCCATTGGCCGTCCCGTCAAAACACGGGACCACCCTAAGCCCAAATGAGGGTTGTTATTGGGCCGAATGCAATCCAACAACCATTAGACGCCATCTGCCCGATAAGTCCGGTCCTGATGGCTTCCAACTTTACTGGCATGACAAGGAAATCTCACCTGAGATGTTTTCGCACACGGCACCCATCATGATCCTTCAATGGAACAATGGAGCTTCAGTTTGTGCAGGGGTGTCAAATGGCAAAAATGTGGAGATGTTGCAGGGGGCATCCCTCATGACTGAAGACCCTCATCTGTGTGGTAGCGACTAGCTTTTGCAACAGGACAACGATGCACAAAGGACTTCTTCCAGAGGGATAAGCTCACTCTTTTAGGACCATCTCTACATCTAAATCCAATGAAGAAAATTATGGGATGGATGGCAGAGAGACATTTACAAGTTCCAACTGGACAATTAGCAGTTCTTGACAGTGGATGCCCTCCAACAGGAGCAACATTCCCACTATCCTGCTGGCAACACTGGCATCAAGCATGCTCACACCCATTTTTCACCCCATTAACCAGAATGGCACAGCTACTCATTACTGACTACTTTTTTGAAAATTTCATTTTGTTTTATTTTAGCTATAGTCTTACCCTCAGGATGCTTGAATAAGTCAGAAATGATTCTTACTGCCCAAAGATTCCACTACATTCAAAGAGAGAAAGCTTTTTTGCCTTTTCCATTTAGAGATCATGGCAGTGTGAATACCTGACACCAAATCACATTCAATCAATCTTTTTGCTCAGCTGATGAACAGCCTATTTCACTTTCATGCTTCTGTGCAATATATTGCTTTTTTTTTTGTCTCACTCCCATTTCTTCTTTTTGCATTTTGAAGCTCTACTTAGAACCTTGAAAGACAAAAATGTAGATTCTGGTAATTTTTCAACCAGTCTTAAAATTTTCATCTGCAAAATTCCAAATCTCGATCCAAAATTGGAGGTTTTGTGAAGATGATTGAGAGATACCATGCCTTAGGAGTCACGCTGCTGGCAACATTACCTTCAGGTGCATTGAGGTGCATGGTTTCCATGGGACCAATGAAGGCGTAGCGCATTCCCAATCCCTCTGACATAACCAGATCTATGTCCTGGACTGAGATGATGCCGTCCTGATGGCAGAGAGATGATGGAGAGTTAGAGCACTAACAAACACACACTACTTTTCTCGAGGGATGGGGACAAAGAATCGAGGGACAGGTGGCTAAGGATAACAGAATAAGGGGTGAAAAGAGATGAAGGGAGAGTCGAGGACTACCGACGGAAAGATGAAGGTTGAGAATGAAAATATAAGACTAAGGCTAGAGGACTGGGAACGAGGGACAGGGTGATAAGGACTACAAGGTCAAGGGATGGCTCAAGAGTCCAGGACTTAGAATGGGAAAACTGATGGAGAGACAAGGGGCTATAGTGGGGTTCTACAATGTGAGGGACTTTAAAAGCTGGTGATGAAGCAACGACGTTGATGGGCGGTGTAGGCCTTCAGGTAACTGTTGAGATCCACGTTGGAGGAAATCAAAAGCTCAAAGCAGATTAGAGTTGCGGGCGGCGGGGGGCACAGGACAGGCCGGTCTTTGTTCCTGTCTGGCGTTCAACAACAACGAGCCTCTTATTTTAGCTAAATGGCCAAGTGGGCGGAGCCTTTCCTCCACAATGATCACCATCCGCTTTCTCAGCCGCTCTGCTTTCCAGCGCTGGCCTTCACTCAATGAACCCGTCTATGCGTGTGCATGTGTGTGTGATTGGAAGGGTCTCAGTTGCATAACAAGAATCAGAGGGTCACTTTCACACACGCCAAACCTCACTGTCTGCCATATTTCGTCTTTAAAAAAAAAATATTTACAGTTTACTTTTAAAAACTTTTTAAGAACTTGTGACTGTTGTCATGTTTGGCTTTTTAAAGCTTGGATTAACATACCTACATTTTTTAATGACTATGTTGCAATGAATTTACATGGATTGCATATTATCTTATATCTTATACTATCATCCATCCATTGTTTTTTTGTTTCTTTCTAAATAACTTTTTTTGTATTTTTTCTTCACTCTTTTAACTTTTTTTTCCTCACAATATTACAGCACACAACCTGATGACTTTCTCTTATTAGATCATAATTTTTCCCTTAGATGGACCGGTGACCAGTCCAGGGTGTACCCCGCTTCTCGCCCAAAGTTAGCTGGGATAGGCTTCAGCATACCCGCAACCCTAATGAGGATAAGCGATATAGAAAATGAATGAAGGAGATTACAATTTTTTCCTTTTATTTTTGTAAGATTACTGCATTTGTTTTTCCATTTTTGCTGATGTTGGTTTTTTTTGTTGTAGTTTTCTGGTCCATTCTATTAGATTTTTACCATTGTGCCGTGGGCCAATGAAAAATCAGCCATGGCTGCAAATGTCCCTTGGGCCACACTTTGGACACCCCTGATCTAAAGTGTTTACTCACAAACATGGAGAAAATCAGACAACAGTGTCTACTGCTAGTGGCTATACAGAAAAAAACGACTAGACCTCTGCAGACTAGCCCAAACCAAGTCTCTTGTAATAAGCAGACCTGGCAAGACGAAGACGAGATGCTTTGGTTATACCAGGTGTGAAAAAGTGTTTGCCCATTTCCTGATTTCTTTATCTTAAAATACATGTTAAATGTTTCAGACATCAAAATCACTTTTTCACACAGGGCCTTGTAGCTTTGCATTTTTTACCTCCCTTAATAATAAAGTTTCATTTAAAAACTGCATTATATGTTCAGTTTTCTTGTCGTTGACTAATATGTATTTACATTTCTTTGATGATCTCAAACAGTAAGTGTGACAAACATGCAAAAAAGAAATCAGGAAATCAGGGCAAAGACTTTTTCACACCACCGAGTGAGATGTAGCAAGTCAACTTCAATGTTGTTCTAGTTGTATTTTTATTTTAAATCAAGTTACGGGTCCACGTTGTTGTTGAGGGCATCTTTGTCACACAACTCTTTATGCACAAGTCGTCTTTGCGACTGTAAAAGACCCCGGAGGACTACACAGTCAGGCACGACGGCATTCAAATGACTTTGAAAGAAAACGTCCTACATTTCCTAGTGCGACAATCGGCTAATAATCCTGATGGACTCGTCGGCCCACTCAGACGAGAAGCAGCCAAAAAAAAAAGGCGGGAAGATTCTTCAAGTCACTCGAGCTTTAGTCTGTTGATGAAACACATGTTGGATTGTTAACTCAAGGTCAAAAGTCAAGAGATGACTTAGAGCCGATAAACATTGGAGAGCAGGAAGCATATGCCACAATCGTTAACTTGACTCTGACATTAATTATTGAACGGTCTTTAAATACCTTCGCACTGGTTCATGAGAACAATCATCTCATTATTGTTCCTGGATAAACACTCGAAAATGTGAAAACCTTTGACAAGATCATTCCAGAAAACAGCGTTCAAAATAATGAGTTTGCAAAACATGTCCAAATGTGGGGACACAACTCATTTTCAGGAAGTCATGTAGCGATATTAACGCCACAAGGCCGCACAGTGTCGTAGTGGGTAGTAAATTTGCTTCGCAGCTAAGACATTGAGGGTTTGAATCTCCGTTTGGGCATCTCTGTGTGGTGTTTGCATGTTCATGTAAAATAAGACAAATACTGCAATACGCAACATAAGTTATAGTCAAAGTGCCATATTCACTTTAAACCTTTTCACCCAGCAAAATACAGTAATGCCACGACAATTTCCGCTCACAGCTTCACACTCACATTTAAAAAAAAAAGTATAAATATCTCAATTATTCGTAATTGAATACAACCTATTAGTCAAAATATGCACATTTAAGCAGATTGTACATATTTTTGGCCTAAATTAAGTCTTTGCAAGCATTAAAATGAAGTAAAATACAAATAAAAGGCATCCAGAAGATTCTTTTGGAGAAGCTGTGATATAGAGTATTCTATGCTTGTCATTAGGTCAGAATGGCACTTTGTCACTCATACAGAGGTACAAGCAAAATTGTACAATCATCTGTCCATACATATACAACATACTGTACAATAAAAGAGAGGGTGGAGAGGACAGCATGACTGAGTGATAGGAGAAAGGGAACAACAAAAGGAGGGGGGAGGAAAAAAAGACTATTCCAAATTAAGCTCTGGGGGAGTGTGGGACTGGCAAAAAACCTCAGCTAAACAGGCACAATAACACACTTTTACAGCATAGGAGTGGAGGTGTTTCCAGCGCAGGCCGGCAGCCAGCCACAGCAAATGCAGCCATAATTTCGGCACAAGCTTTGGACTCCGAATTTTGGAGCCTTAAGTCCGCAACATGTCATCGCGATAACACAGCAGTTGCCGTGGAGATGTCCGTGAGCGGACAGAGACAACAAACAACAAGTGTTAATGAAAGAAAAAGAGGAGGGGCAGAGCATAACACTGCAGCAGTCTCCTGAAGGACTTGTTCCATCACCAATCCCAGGGGGGAGGCCGAAATACAGATTTGATCATTTGGGTTAGTGCAGTAGCCGCGTGCCAATAGACTCGGCTACACTGTTGTCCATTCTGGACTCTCGATCAATCCATCAATCATGACGGGCAGCTGCTGGGTACTTGGACTGTTGTGTCTGTCTTTCGAATTTTGAGATACACCAGACCCCCCCCCGACCCACAACATGCCGTTGCCATTTCGATTTGGGTGGCGGTCAAGGGCGGGTGTCCGGGCAACCTGATCTTCGGCAGTCAAATCTGGTTCTTGGGACATGTATTGTTACTTCTCTGGTGGGGAAGGAGCCCAAGCTCGTGGAAGAGGTTGATACATTCCGACTACAGTATATGTAGTCGGACTCACCTCGACCCACAGCTTGGTGTCTAAAACCAAATTCCTTGGGAGTGGCTGGACCTTGTTCTAATATGAAGTTGCTACAGGGGAGAGGTGGCGAGCTGGTAAGGGGATTATAAATAATAAATGAAATTATATTATTATATTATATATAATTATTATAAATAATAATAATATGTTGGAGTCATCCTTAGTGAACGAGAGGGTTATTTCCCTACACCTTCGGGCCGGGGAAAGGGTCCTGACTGTTGTTTGTGCGTACGTGCCAAACGGCAGTTCAGAGTACCCAGCCTTCTTGGAGTCCAGAGGGGTTCTGGAGAGCACCCCAGCCGGTGACTCCATAGTTCTACTGGGAGATTTCAACTCCCATATGGGCAATGACAGTGTGATTTGGAGGGGTGTGGTTGGTAGAACGGCCTCCCTGATCTGAACCCATGTTTGTGTGTTGTTGCTGGATTTTTGTGCGTACCACAGTTTGTCCATAACAAACACCATGTTCAAACATAAGGATGTCCATAAGTGCGCCACCAAGACAACCTATGTCGCGGGTCGATGATTGAATCTGTAGTCGTATCAGCAGAGATGTGTCCGCTTGTTCTGGACACCTGGGTAAGAGAGGGGCTGAGCTGTCAACTGATGACCACCTGGTACCCAAACGTGAAGTGAAGGTGGGTGGGACTGTCTGGCCGTCGCTCCTTCGTCGAGTCTTCAACTCGCATTTACGGCAGAGCTTTGCCTGCATCCCTGGGGAGGACCAGGATATTGACTCCGAATAGGCTGTATTCCGTACATCTTTTGATGAAGCAGCCTGTCGTAGTCGTGGGCTCAAGGTGGTTGGTGCCAGTCGTGGGGGCAAGACCCGAACCCGATGGTGGACACCAGAGGTTAGGGCTGGCGTCAAGCTGAAGAATTAGTCCTATCAAGCATCGATGGAAAAAAGATACACCAGGGCAGTGCCTAATTCTAATCAGCAACAAAGTTCCGAATTGGTGGATGTTTCCTCAACAGAAAGTAGAATCACCTGGCACACGACCCTCCACTTCCCCCAAATCTCCATCACGTAACCAATGGTGAACGTTACGTCGAAGCAGACGGGTTTCCTCGACCCTGAGCTTCTTGTAGAGAAGATTTTTCCAATTATGTGAAGAGACCGGTTGATCAATTTCTTGATTTAGATTGTAGAGCAATGCGGAGCGAGGCGAGATAGGACAAAAACAAGACATGAGAAGCAAAGCAAGGAAGATAAGGGAGAGGAGAGGGACAAAGATGCAGCCGTCTTCGTTAAGAGCCAGCCGAAGAAGGCGGCGCCCTGATGGAATCAATGTTACACGTAAACATTATAATTATAAATAATTATGAAAACAAAGTCACATAACGGACAGAAATCAAAAAGGAAATTAATTCAAAACGGGACTTGGACATATGATATGAGCACACGATGCACCAAGCAAAACTGCACAGCAGCATAGAGCTAACATTATTAAAGCTCAACTCTGAGCATCTAGGCACAGCATTAACATTTGTGAACCAGGACGAGGTTAAAGGAAGAATAGACACGTCTGTCTGTGCAGCATTGGAGAACGTCATACACATAAGTCTCAATCTGTGACACCTGTGGTGTGTTCAAGGACCGCCGAAAAAATACTTAATGCACAATGTCATCATCAAACTTACTTATTAGTTCATCTAACGCACACACACACAACAATGAACTGCTTGCTGTCTTTCTTCTGCACTCTACTACCTACTTTGGGTGTTCCCATGAGGCATTTGAGCCCATTAGATAAATGTTATTTTTTGGCGCTAACGTAGTCAAGCCGTTTTCCATTTTTATTCAGGCATCCCCCCTTCGGCAATGGTTGTCAATGATTTTCTGTGATTATTACTTTTCTGTGATACCCCTAAAGGGGGACAAACATGTTTTCCCCCCAACTGACAGTTCAACGCGCTGCTCCACTATTTGGGAAGCGCTGTCCTAGGGGAACCCAGGGTCTAGCACAACCCAGACTATTTTAAACAACGATGCGTTTACAATACAATACTTATTTATACATGTAAAGAAAAAGACGATTTTGACATGGAACTTTTGTCTTTAATCATAATAAACAATACAAATATCAAATATGTTTTATGAATATCTCTTGACACTTTTTGAGTCATTTCTAGCCAAACGAAACCCATAAAAATAAATGCCATTAAAATTGAGCTGAAAGTTTGCCCAGGGTATGAATCGTTTTGGGTTTATACTTTTACAAGGAAGTTGCTTTTCAACATAGCAAAGAGACAAAATCTCTAGATTTTACTACGTCGTGCTCAGGTTTTTATTGGGGTAGTCCATGGTGGACTCTTTCAGGGCAACATTGTCCACTTTAGCAGCACGGTGGCATTTTTAACATCTGCCACTTAATGGAGCACGCAGGGTTAATTCCCATAACAGGAGCCTCACAGGGAGCCTGAACTTCCACAGGCCAGTGTGAAGACACTTCTCACATGCTACATCTACATTTATTCTACACACACATTCCGCAATACCGTGTCCTCGCACCGCCCTGCCTCATTCCGAGCTCATCTAATGAATCGGACGCGCAACACCGCCTCGTCCTGTTATTTCTGATAACCAAGATGGCTGTTTTGCTTTAAACTGTGCAAAATTTAAGCAATATCACAGCCAGTCTAAAGTCAGCGGAAAGAACACCACCACCCTTCCCTGAAGTCCAGTGAGAGCTTCAGTTCTCGGAAGTGAAGCTCATGTTTGTCTCTGGGATTTGTTGTTTCTTCATGCTCTCTTAAGCTGGTAAAGGCCAGACAAGCCCACTTGGTTCCTTAGTGAGCCAAGAACCTTTTAAAACAAGGAATTCACTTAAGGAACAAAAACAATGTGGAAGTGACAAAGACAAATGTGTCTGTAAAAGGGGCCAGCAAACTGCGGCCCATGGGCCACATTAGGTCCACCAAGCGTCCTAATCTGGCCCAAAAAAAGACATCCAAACAACACATGAAATAACCTACCTTTAGCACCGTACAAATAATAAATAAATAAATCTACGCACAACACCCATATATTATTGCTGCAAAGCATGCTGGTAGCTAGTGGCACTCTAACAACATTTTGCCGTGTTTGTTGCATTCTTCTCCCTGATTGCAAAATATGTTGAGGAGGTCATCAGAGAAGTAAAGAGAGTTAACATACTCGTCATATTTATTGTTTATAGTTCATATTGTTGTTACTTCTGGACTACCCAGCATGCCTTGTGGGCATTTGGTGATAACAGTTTTAGGTTGTGTTGTGTTGTTTTTAGCGCTTAGTTTTGCTTGATCACCCACATAGGAGTGGTAGTCGATTTATGTGATGCGTTAACCTGCTCTGGATGTGTTGTGTTTTTTGTTTCGTGGCACGGTGAGCTAGTATATCATTCTGTTTTAATGACCATCAACATATAGAGGGCCCCGCCGCCAAATGAGGAAATTAAATGTTTTGCTTTATTACTACTGGGATCCAATAGAGTTTCTCACCTTTCTTTGGCCCCATGGTGGGTTAATTTGTAGGCAAGCTTAATAATAAATAAAAAAATAGGAGAATTGTGATAACGGCGACAGAGCGGGGGTGACCTCCGGGTGGAAGTTGACAGGACGCTGGGCACATTTTGTAATGAAGTTGTCCCTCACTGGTTGGAACATCGCTCGCTCAAACTATGGCAGTTTTATTAAAAATAAATGAATTTATAAATGTGCTGTTTCATGGTTGACTGTCAACCATGAAATATTTGTCAAAAGATATTTTGACGAATATATTTTGTCAAAAGATATTGAACTACAAGTCATAAGTACCGGAATTTCCAGTTTATAAGATGCGCTGGCGTTTAAGATGCACCCACGGATTTGTACATATATACGTCACACCGGACTATAAACCGCACGTCGACACCATAAAGCTCTTTGAGAGGAGTCAATCATGACTTCCAAGGGAACTCATGACAAGCTTATCAACCTTATCGGAAATCGCAGGAGGTCATTACTCAATGTAACAGTTTGACTCGGTGTCATCTTGGAAAGATCGCTACAATCATCACACAGCAACTTAGCACTCCAAAGATAGGTGAGAAATATACAAGACATGTACTAATACCAGTTTAGGATAAAAAAACAACTATTTTATAGTGGCTGGCCACTATTTGGCTGCCATTATGCATTGCGTCCCAGTCAAGCAGTTCATTCAATTGTAATGATTCATTCAGCTGCTTGTGTTTCAAGGGGGAGCCCCCTGGTGTCTCAAACTGTCCTTAAACGCACCATCTAACTTTGCAGTGCATCCTCTTCCACACTGCAGAGACAAGACTACTTTACCGTATTTTTCTGTTTTTTCTTTTACCTCATATTTGCTTCCAAATGCTGATACTATGTGGGAATGCATAAAGGTAAGATTTGATCCATTTATTTAGTGCTAATGTGCATATTTGTGCGGTGCACCTCTGTGAAAAAAACAGTCCAGGCTGGCACTGGTGGCTCTGTAGTCATTTTGTGCTTTAAATTTCATGTTGTTCCCGTCATAGTTTTGCACAATAGATAATCAATAAGATCAATTAGATCACTATAATATACGTATGTTTTACTGATGTGTTGAAAATCTTTCCCTGTAACTAGCAGCTCCTAGCAAAACATTTAGCTAGGTTCAAGCTCACATCTAAGAAAACACACACTAGTTGGGGCACTTGTATGCCACGGTAAAAAATAAATAAATACCCGCAGTGCACACTAACTACTCTCTTGTCCCTGGCAACGGAGAGGCGACGCACTTCATGACAACTCATCTCACAATGACACAAAAATCTTGTCTCTTCTTCTGAGCCATCAAAGAAAACCTGTTTGCAGCCTTCTAAATTTCTAAATACATTAGAGCCCTCGAGAGACGATATAACACACCTATAGTCACCATTACATCCTATTACCTAAACTAGTAGACATGTAAACAGAATATAAGACATAAAACTGTATAAACTAATACACGTAAGCATCTAGAGAGTTCCTTGTTCCTCTTTTTTTTTTTTACCTGCTAGGGACCACTAATGTAAAGTAGCCCTTAGGCTAATTCTGCCATGTTTACATTAAAATCTTCACAGATGTGGACTGTAATTTTTTTAATAAACGAGGGGTGGGGGGGGGGGGGGGGGGCAAGAATATACACGTGAAGTGAAAATTTTTTCTCCCAGCAAGTGTTTGTCTTGCGGCTGTTGTAACCTTAACCTCAAGAAACAGCTCCCACATAGCTTTGGCTTATTTGAAGCTTCAGAAAGGGTAGACAGACCTGGCAGTTTTTAACGCTTTTCTGCTTTATTGCCAACAATTGTGAGGCTATTTGAAAGTTGTCCTATTTGCCCAGGAATTTGAGAACTTGACAGTAAGGGTAGAGTTAAAAATGTTCTTTGTTTTTCAGCCTGCTTAGATTGATTTCACAGCCAACATCTGCAATATAAAAGTGTGGGATGAAAAGCATATACATATAGGTATGTCCAAACCCTGTAGGGGGGGTTCATTTAGATACATTTTGTACATTAAAGATGCCAAAAACAATCCAATGTGGGTAAATATATGAACAAAACATTCACATTTTAGCTTTGTATTATACAAGACAAAGCAAAGCCACGTTATTGTGGTTTATCGGTTCCAGACTGGAATATTTTTGTAGTTATAGAAAACCCGTTTATGACCTTCTAAAAAATGTTTTTTTTTTACATTAAACACCCCTTTGTACTCGTATCATTTTTTGTTTACACCACATTGCGCAGCTCTTACGCGCAGGCTACGGGGATCTCTGCGTGGACACAAGAGATGGCAGTCGACTAATTAGCCTCTCTGTTTTATTCATTCTAAACTTAAGAAAGGGTTTGAATCTGAGTGGGGAAGAAGGTCAAAGTAAGAAGCAAAAAAAATACCACTTCCACACGGAACGGAAGGATATTTTTTTCCCCACTCTACATCCATGTAGAGCACGGTCATGTAATGTAAGGTAATGTCTCATCAGTGTAACATTACTGATGCATAATGATTACAATACTACATACATACATACATACATACATACATACTGCATGTTTTTCAGTATTTTTTTACTAATATTACGCCAAAGCCAACCATGAAACAGTGACCATTTATTCATTAATTTGGGGGGGGGGGGGGGCGATAGAGCAAGGGAGCAATGTTAGAAAAAACTGTTGGCAAAAAGTGTATATCTTACCAATATTGAATTCATTGTCAGGGCCAATAAAAAACAAGCAGCAGGCCAAAAATGGACACCAATAAAGAGTACTTGTGGAACTAAAGAGTCATCAGATCAGTGACAAACGTTGACATTTGTCCTGTAGACGAACTTCCTGGACACAGACAATCAGTTGAAATGGCGTTAATCCCATCCGTCCCTCGCCATTACACATCTTGAAGCAACGACGGCAAAGCAATTGGTGCAAGAGGAATGTGCTCGTTTAAAAGGTGATGACCATGACACAGAGCATGACACTCTACACATGACACAACAAACAAAGGCGTTCTTTCACACATTCAAAGAACCTTTAAGAAAAAAACAGTAGAACAAAGATGTATAAAAAAAAATATGTGAGCAAAGGCCATTCACGCTTGTCTTGTGTCTTGTCGTTTAAGACTGTGGACAATTCTTTGTGCGTGATATCTCATGAGGAAGGGACAGTTATTAAGTGCACCGTGACCTCGACCCACACAACATCCTGTTCTGTAGGATGGTCACGAGCAAGCAAAAATAACACCACCTTGCATCAATTCATTTCATTTGAATGAATTTAGACATTTTTCATGTGTCTCTCAGACATGGAGTGTCCATTTTGAGCCATGTTTTCGGCCTTGTGCATATTTAATAAAAAGTCAAATGACTTAATTATTATTGAGGTCTATTATTATAGAGTGCACTAATTTACTTTTTTACCTTTAACACAAACGTGGATGTTTGCTTGACCCACATTGCATTGCTTTTAGCATCTTTAACGTCCATCCATCCAACCATCCAATTTCTTCCGCTTATGCGAGGTCGGGTCGCGTGGGCAGCAACCTAAGCAGGGAAGCCCAGAGGTCCCTCTCCCCTGCGACTTCGTCTAGATCATCCCAGTGGATGCCGAGGCGTTCCCAGGCCAGCTGAGAGACTTATAGTCTCTCCAACGTGTCCTGGGTCTTCCCTGAGGCCTCCTACCGGTTGGACGTGCCCTGAACACCTCCCTGAACGCGTTCAGGAGGCATACTAACCAGATGCCCGAGCCATCTCATCTGACTCCTCTCAATGCAGAGAAGCAGCGCTTCTACTCCGAGTCTCTCCCGGATGACAGTGCTTCTTACCCTATCTCTAAGGGAGAGCCCAGCCACCCTGCGGAAAAAAACTCATTTTGGCCGCTTGTACCCGCGATCTCAGTCAGTCCAACTGTCTTCTTAATGTATTTTTAATCCCAAAACCTCCTTGTTAGCAGCTTATTAGCTTGTTAATACATGGAAACAGGAACCGGAAGACTATGCTGTCATCCATCTATGATGTCATCAGTGGTTGACCATGTAGTTCTTTGCCAACTAACAAGGTTACACCACAACTCTCACAAATGTTAATACAAAACAATTGTTTATAGTTTTACAAGCCTAAAACATGTGACACCATGTGGAGGTGAGATTCACAACAAGACCCCGAGATACTTGAACTCCTCCACCTGAGGCAAAACCTCACTCCCAACCCAAAGGGTACAGTCCACCCGTTTCCGACTGAGAACCATGGCCTCGGATTTGGAGGTGCTGAGTCTCATTCAAGAGGCTTCACACTCAGCTGCAAACTGTTCCAGTAAACGCTGAAGGTCACAGCCTGATGAGGCCATAAGGACCACATCGTCTGCAAATAGCAGAGACCTAAGGTCACCAATCTGGACTCCCTCAACGCCTTGACTGCGCCTAGAAATTCTGTCCATTAATTTTTTTTTCTAGGAGTTCCTTCTTTAATTCGATAAGTGTTTCTCACCTTTTTCATCAAAACGCTGGCAATTGCAACTTTCTTTGGCTCCACTTTGGCTTATTGGGTAGCCGTGATCAAAATAAACAAAGTGACTTGAGGTAAGAAACACTGTTGACTTCAAGAAATAACTCATGGGAAAACAGGAAGGGGGTGACCGGGTTGATCTTGCTGCCACGTCGTGTCTTTGGCATCAACTACATTTTCAATGAAGTAGAAGTAACCTTAAATGTACAATAATCCCTTACATTCGTCATTTATATGCATTTTGAATTATTTTCTGCATGTAAAACTGTAATTGTAAAACCATAAAAAGTTTTGTTTGAACATTTTTGACTTTTTGGAATTTTGAAAAATTGGATTCACATTATTTCTTATGGGAAAATTTGATTCGGTTACAGTACTTTAACCAAGGTTCCACCGAACATGTTTTTTGTGTAGTACTTCTGCAAAGCTGTCATTTAAAACGTGATCCACTGGCACCCCAAGAGGAACAGAGTGGTACGTTATATTTGTCTGGTAACAAACGCCATGCTTATCAATGCCACCTTTTATTCGCAGTACACCTAAGGGGCTCAGGTTTTGACGCCAATTCAAGCACTGACCTGGACCAGCCGCCACGACTCCGCAATGATGGCGGCCTGCACTCTGTTGACGGTGAAGCCATCAATCTCTTTCTTCAGGCGGACGGGCACCTGACCAGCCTAGCAAGCACAAAAGTGAGCGATTGCACAGAAGCACTTTGGAATGCACCGCTAGGTTGCTCCATTGCAATGTGCTTGGACATTCCTCTTGCTAAGCTTGAGCGCAAATCCAGTAGAACACAACTGGGCATTAATAGCATATGCGATGAAATGCAAATTAATTCTTACTTTTATTGATAATAACTTCAAGTTGTAGCTTTCACGCTTAAATGTGATGTAAGATTGTTTTTTTTTTGTTTTGTTTTGTTTTTTACCTGGGTCATCAGGGCATGGGTGTTGTCCATAACAGCCGCAGTCGTGTCAGGGTGAGGTACCAGCTCCACAAGTTTGACATAGTAGGGTGGGTTGACCTAGTGAACATCAGAATTCCATTAAAGCACTAATAGGGAAAAACTGATTATTGTGTTCATTGTTGTTGTTCTTTTTTTTGCTGCAGAACTCCCCCTACTGGAACTAACCATTAGGCCTATTCAGCGGTGGGCGGTGCATTTGGTACCTGGTACCACCTCCACCTCTTAACACCACTACTGTCATCTCACGATTATACAAACCATCAATAATTTACAAAATGGCATTATAACAGTCTGGTTATTATTGAAAGCAAAAAAACCCAGTTAACCTTTTATCTTCTAATAAATCGTCTCTAAACAACTCCAAACATCTACACTTCCATATCATCCGGAGCAGTTCACAGTCAATATTTATTTAATAATATGACAAAAACATCAACAATTCCATAAAATACATCACACTCACCCATAAGCACTGGTCCACTAGAAGACGTCCAGTGGAAGTGCCAAACAAGCCCTTTCCCTTATTTGTTTTATATAACGCGCAACAAAACGATGAACAACTCCATGTCTGTCTCCTCTCGTTCCATCTGAACGGGATTGATAAAGTGTGGCGCTGTTCTTGCAATGATGTGTTTGGTAACTTCTGAATGTTAGTCCATAAATTTTCAGACATCAACCGACCAATCAGAGT
Source organism: Oostethus manadensis (assembly GCA_024372805.1). Lineage (NCBI taxonomy): Eukaryota > Metazoa > Chordata > Actinopteri > Syngnathiformes > Syngnathidae > Oostethus > Oostethus manadensis. The sequence goes on from QODF01000295.1 coordinate 148,143, forward strand.
ACTAACGTTACAGTACGCCTGCTAGCTGGCCCTGTGAAGTGAATGTGAAATCTGATTGATTAAAGAAACAGCCCCATAACTGCTTGTTTAAAAGGAAAATTGCACTTTTTGAAAAGTGAGACATGACCATTTCTGTGCATTGTAAAGATATAAAAACAGCTAAAAGAGAGGCAGCTAATTAATGGACGTAATGGGACGCACCTATTCCGCCTACAAAGCCGACTATTAAACACCTCCGAAAACTCCAACAAGGTTTTATGGTTGTCTATCCATGCTGTGAGCATGTAATAATAGGCACATTGTTGCTAACATGGAATACTTACCATAGTTTGCCCTATTTTGGTCATTTAAAATAATTTGGTCATTTAAAAATAAGTAAGGTCAGAGTTTATGATCGTGTTTAGACCAGCAGAGAAGGTCTTGGTCTTGCTGGACATTTTTGTGCAATTCAAAGATCGCACAAACCGGATGTGAAACAATGCAGCGGGTCCTGTTTTGGACTTTGGAGAAGACGTTGCTGGGCACCAGGCACGAAGTGGAGCTGCTCAGGATCACGTCTTTCCCCACGAGACACTCCACTTCCCGGAAGATGTTCTGCTTCACCTCCAGCTGCTCAAACACGCATTCCTAAAAAGAATCACGTGGAGATAAATGTACACTGACAGCAGGTATGTGAAGTTAAGCATGTAGGTGTAGTTCTGTGTACTTTGGACCGGAATCGAGCAAACAAACTCACATTTTCTCATAGTCAACGGCTTTTAGGCGGACCTTTTACTGATTACTATGGAAAGCATCTTTCAATATTCCTGTTTATTTCTGGACAAACTGGATGAAAATGAAGTGCGCATCTACTACTGCAAAAAAAGGCTGATACGGCGATGCAGAAATGCAAGAAGAAATGCCGCCACACCCAGACGCAGTATCTTAGCCATACTGTTTGGAAAAAGCATGGAGGCACAGTAAACTGTAAATTTGTAAGCTAATGTAGTTTAGTTTAGTCAAGTATAATGAGGAAACCATGATACCGAATGTGTACTGCAGAAAATGTGTGTTTTTCCAGCGTCCAACAAGTCCTCTATTGTTTAAGCAGGAGCTGACTGCAGGATATCGATTTATTTACACTCGCTGTCTGCTTTTTCTACAGTCCCATGGGAGAGCTGCATCATTCGCTCGATCTTGTTGAGTGAACGCTAAAAGAGTCAAACATTCGCACGGATCAAAAAAATGTAAAATTCTTCCTCTCATTTGAATTGTATTCAATCCACATTTTTTCTGCGTAAAGCCGAAGTCACCGGAAAATGAAATCAGATTATATTAATTAATAAATTATCCTTATTTTGTCGTTGAATATGGCCTATTATTAGGGGAAAATGCATATCTAAGCAAATTGTACACATTTTGTCCTAAATTAAGCATGTTCAATCATAAAAATGGCTAAATGAACTAAAATACTGATATGAGGCATTCAGAAAATGAATTTAAAGGCACGCTGTAAAATGTAGTATTCTATTAAGTAGTAATTCTGTTAATAAACAATTATAACTCTATAAGTACAATGTAGTACTCTACACTAGTGGCAGTAATGATACATTATGTTACATTGATAAGCCAAAGTACTAGCGAAAAAAGTAACAAGTGTATATTATCTCCTATTTTCTATTAACATGTTTGTATTTTTTCTTGTTTTGTCTACTGTATTGGGTAATACAAGTGTAAAGATGAGTATTGGGGTATTATTTTATGTCTAGACGGCTCTAATAATGTTAAAAGGCATGTTTAGATGGTCATCAACAGGTTTTCTAAGCTAAAACTATTAAAATATGCCTTTTTGAAATAAGGTACTGTATCCAGCTTCAAAGAAATTCACTTATCATAATGAGGGGTGACTGGATTTATAATATTTTATGAAGTAACAAGCAGGGTCGTTGTCCTCAATTGGTGCACTACCCCAAAAACACACGTTTAAAGGACTTTGCTGTTTACAATTTATTCATTCATTCATTCATTCATTTTCTATACCGCTTATCCTCATTAGGGTCACGGGGATGCTGGAGCCTATCCCAGCAGACTTTGGGCGAGAGGCGGGGTACACCCTGGACTGGTCGCCAGTCGATTGCAGGGCACATATAGACAAACACGCACACTCACATTCATACCTATGGACAATTTAGAGTCACCAATTAACCTAGCATGCATGTTTTTGGAATGTGGGAGGAAACCGGAGTACCCGGAGAAAACCCACACACGCACGGGGAGAACATGCAAACTCCACACAGAGATGCCCAACGGAGATTTGAACCCAGGTTTTTCAAGATCTCCTGACTGTGTGGCCAATGTGCTAACCACTCAGCCACCGTGCGGCAATTTATTTATTTAATTAATTAATTGATCAACTAACACTTTCATCCGAATAATCAAACATCAGCAGCAATTACCTGGACAAAGATGGCGCCCTGCAGTGCAAGCGCCAGATCGTCGAAAGCACTGAGCAGAGCGAGCTGCTCGGTGGCGCTCAGCTGCCCTCTAAGCATTCCGGCTTCCTGTAGCTCCATCATCTGTTTCCTGAGCAAACACACACACGCGCACGCGCACACGCACACGCACACACTGTGAACCCAACATGCACTTTTAACCTAAAACTACACTCAAAATGAGCTTTGTGAATGACAAAGAGTGTCCAACTTCGACGTTGAGGTCTGTGTCGCCATCTATCACAGTGAAAGACAGCAGCCGGTCACGCGAGGCCTGTGGGTCACCTCTGCCCTTGCCTTGCGCCATTTTGTGGACTCGTTAATGTTCCACTTGTGTTTAAGCTCGTTTAGCAAACCGTCTCACCAGCCGAGAGGCTCTTGTCACAGGAAAGGTAGATTTGAAGTCCACAATTCCGATATGAATGGCTAGTGCTGGCATTGATAGAGTGTTATGAAGTAATCAAGCGATACTAACCTGATCTCTTTGAGCGCCTTGGTTGCTTGGCCTGGTTGGTTGTCATACATCTTCACACTGTAGCCTCCACTGGCAAACACCATTGCCCAAGAGCGGCCAATCAGCCCACTGTGGCACAGCATTATCAAATCCCTCTCATTTTGTTGCTGTGTTGTGCATGTTTCTGTTGTCTCTGCACAATAAACTGATGAATTCTGATTACTTGACATGGGTTTCATGCACCAAATCATTCAAGTAGCTGAAACATTAATGCAGACACAATTTTTTGCACATGCGCCCTAACTTTCAAACGTGGATTTGATGTCATTTCACCTTTTTTTATACCACCCATGAGTCATTAAGTGCATTTGTCTAAATTGTATTAAACAAAAAAGTGACCTTTTTATGTCTGCAATGTTGACTTTACTTAAGGCGAATACGGGTCACTTTTGAGCGAGGTTTGCACGCATAACAGCGTACAGTAGCATATAACGTGTCCAAATAATCGCATCTTAACTTTCATTTCAGCAGTTCGACACATGTAAAGAGTGATACGGTACTGCAACCAGGCAGCTTGAAAGATCTTATCTCTCTCTAACCTGCCGATAACGGTGATCGTCTTCATGTTAGAATCGCTCCTTGATCCCAGTATTAAGATTTGCTTGTTTGTCAGAATTCTCTCTCCCCGCCCCACACTGGCGTCACGCCGCAACCTGATGCTACGGACACCCGGAAGGCTCAAATCAGACAGAACGCTATCGCAAATACGCTTATACAGCTTAAAAACGCAGAGTCGTTCATTGTTAACGATCATATGTTGCCCGTGTTAGCTTAGGGTGAATGCTAAACAGGAACAACTCTCTCTGAGCTCTCAAAGTTAGCGTGTCCGTCAGGCGTGTAACCTAGCAACGACTTTAAGCCCTGCTTTGACCAATGTGCGTGGAGCTAGATGATGATTGACACCCAAGTGACGAATCGAGTGTCTTAAAACGGAAACAGTGCCGCCTGAATGGCGCGGATACCTGCGATTGACAACAAACTGTACTCGGCTACTACGGTTGTCGTTTTCGCACCGATTAGAGTTTTAAAGTCGCTCTCATCGAGGAGGCAACATGGAAAATGTACACCTGGCGGTTGAGGAGGATGATATTTACTCGGGATACAACGATTATAATCCAACTTTTGATACAGAGGTGAACAGTCTACTCTCAATCAGCTAGCTAGCTAGCTAGCTATATTTAGCAGAAAGCATTTGCTAGCTGCTGTCTAGTGCTGTATTGCAATACGTACTTTTAGACCCCAGACAATTTGATTGTGAATAATAACAATTAAATAAACTCATTAAAGGAGCTGGATAATGATGTGGGCTTTCAAGAAGCAGTCAGGACCAGTCATGGAAGAAAACTCCCTGTGAGTAGTGATCCGAGTAGACTCGATGTTTCTATCACCTTAATGAGGAAAAGATAAGTAAGAAATTGTATTTATACCGAAAACGAAGGCAACTTTTTAAAAGTTAAAACTCATGAAGTACTTTTCATTCTCGTTTTGTCTTCAAATGTCCAGATGACCGCTAAATTTTCTGGCACTACCACAGGAGGGCGCCCACTAGCTTCTTCCTTTGGAGTAAGTATAGCAAATGAGATTGGATAGTAATCAATACCGTACAATATTTAATATTTGGCAAAAGTACTTGTTGTGACAAAATAAAATGTGGGTGATTTTCATGATCTATTTGCAAACCTGTTTCTAGAATCGAATTCCCATGACATCTTCGATGGGCCGGCCCGTGACTGGAGCAGTACTGGTAAATTTGGCCCATTTTAGTAATGTTGTCTGCTGGATTAAATGATGTTACACATTTTCTGCATTTTTGATGGCCCAGGATGGAACTGCTCGGCCTATGTCTGCGGTCAGAGCTGCCGGCTTCACCTCGTCACGAGCGCGCGGTGATCTTATTCAACATTTACAGCAATTTATTCTATGTAGCTTCTGATTGTATCGCAATATGCAACAACAAATAGCTCTGCTCAAGAGATAATTTGTTAATTTAATTTTTAGGCTCAACCTTTGACCTGCTGGGTCAGTCCAGAGGCCCTGCACCTGCACTTGAAGAAAAGAAAGAAGACTTGTGAGTTATGGAGAACTCATTTGAAGATTAGACCTCCAGAAACCATCAACTTATCAACACACTAATATTATTATTATTATTATTATTTACACGCCAGTGACATGTTTTGTGTTGTTGCAGGCCTGAGGAGAAGATCAAGATCTTGGAGAAGAAAGTGAATGACTTGATAACAGAGAGCTGCATGGCACAGAGCATGGGCAATTCACAACTGGTCAGACACATTTACGTCTGATGTTAAGCCATATTAATTAGCACGTCATCTAATGGCCCGGGATTGTTTGTGCGATGCCAGGCTCTTGAAAAAGCCAAAGAGGCTGAGAGGAAGGAGAGAGCACTGGTGAGACAGAGGGAGCAGTCTGGCATTGTAGAACAAATCAACATAGATCTCACCTACTCTGTAAGTAACCATGCTTTCTACATGCTCTAATGGAAGAATGGCAAGTGCCCCGCACACTGACATTTAATCAAAGCATTGTTGCCCGTCTGTGTCATTGGCAGATCCTTCTCAACTTGGCTAACCAGTATGAAAACAATGAGATGTATCCAGAGGCCCTGAGTAGCTACCAACTCATTGTGAAGAACAAGATGTTCACCAACCCTGGTGCGCTCATCACATCCTATCACTTACCACTCTGTACGCCTCGCCATCGCTTCATTTGTACTGTGTTTTGGTGCGCTGGCTTTCCAGGACGTCTGCGGGTAAACATGGCCAACATCTTTGTCAAGCAGAAGAACTACCCCAAAGCCATTAAATTCTACCGCATGGCGCTGGACCACATCTCAGATGACTACAAGGAGATGAGGATCAAGATCATGCAGAACATTGGCACAGTCTTCGTCCTGCTGGGCCAGTACTCGGACGCCATCACATCCTTTGAACACATCATGAGCAAGAGTCCTAACATTAGGACCGGCTACAACCTCATCCTGTGCTACTACGCCACCAGAGATGCGGACGGTATGAAGAACGCCTTCCAGAAGCTCCTCTCTGTCCCGCTGGGCATTGACGACGAAGACAAGTACATCTCCACTACTGTGAGTGACACTAATGAATGTATGTCACTTGGGAAAATAGTTGTTTTTTTGTTATGTCACAAAAAAGACAGAGCTGCCTGGGAGTGCCTTTAGGATCGCACAGCAGTTAAGAAGAGCGATACGTGCTTTCTTGTCTCCAATAAGACCAGAAATCGGCGCTCCATTTGTTGTGTCGTTTTTTTTAAATTATTGCCAATAATATTGTATATTATCGTCAAGATTATTTTGAGACCGTTTTTTTCATTAATGTAATGATAATACGTATATGGCATAATAATGCCAGTACACCATATCAAAAGCAATAAACTTTCATTTCTCAAGAGTATTTAACATTGTATTGGAAGGTAAAAAACCTTTAAATAAAATAAATGAAACAAACAACATAGTAAATTAAACAAACAAAAAATAAGACAGAAAACCTCCAATGAAAATAAAATGGACTGTGCAAAAATTGCATTTGTTACATAAAAATCAGAATGTTTGTGATTTTGAATGTGTCACTTTTGTTATTGTCTGGATACTAACCAAAAAATGTGGAAATAATCCAGACACACATAGCGCCCCGCCTCTTCCCACTGGGACAAAGAGACTGAATGACTGACAGAAGGGGTTACTCACTCCGTTCATTCCACTATAAAACCAACGCGTTGAGACAGATGCCCAGACTGAATCCTCTTGTCATATAGCCTATTTGGCAGAGAGGGGAGAGAAGAACAAATTGACGGCAAAATTATTGACATCATTTTTATTTATCACGTGATTTGTTGATTATCGTGACAGGTCTATTTCCCATGATGATTAGAGTGCTTTAGGAAGCTCATATAATCACTTTTGAAGTTTTATGCAACAATCTCTGACACATCTTAAGTAAGTTTGATCGACCACTATGACCAGTAGATTTGAAAGACTGGGCTACTGCGTGGAGAGGAGGATAGCTTGAGCTAAATGGCTGAAGTGTCAAAAGAGACTGACAAAGTGTGTGATGATGAAATGGTGTGGTTGTTCAATTGTGATGCTGAAGAAAACTACTTAATTGGTTTTAGTTTTCAGGAGGAGGATGAGGACGTTGATGAATGCCTTTTCTGCTATGGCTACTGTTTAACTAGCCTTGATTCACGCACTGTTTGAGTAAAAATATATACAGTATGTATGCTAAATATCTCAGACCAGTGGCTTATAGACAGGTGTGGCCTATATACAGTATGTACAAATATTTTGTTTTCTTTAAATGTAGTGGGTGTGGTTTACATACCTGTGCATTCTATAGTTCAGTACGGTAATGACACTGATCTTGCTACGTTCATTGGCGGGTAGCGCCAAGTCTATTTGTGATGCACCGCCAGAAATCAATGCCTGTATGAGGAAACACGGAACTTTATGGATATTTTTTTTGGTGAAAGTCAACAACACAAAAGGTTTGTGTGCCATCCAGTGGCCCTTCTGCCAATCAATAATGTTATTTTCACCTTTCCACTGTTGCCACACTGTTCATTCCAAAGCATTGGCTGTTTTCCTTTTCCAACCCGTTTAGGATGACATTAGATCCAACATGTTGCTCGAGGCCATCAAGAACGACAAGCTGCACCAAATGGAGAGAGAGTTGTAAGAAAACCATCTGTAACACCCAAACACCAACCCTAAACTATGAAATCAAGAATCTGTGCAATATTCTGCTAACATAGGAAAGCTCGGGCTGAGAAGTACGTGATGATGGCCGCCAAGCTCATCGCTCCGGCCATCGAGGTTTCTTTTGCCGCTGGATTTGACTGGTTTGTTTGACGCATAAGCACAAATGCATACATAAGTTCTCAGCTTAAAGTGATGTTCTTGTTACTGAAGGTGTGTTGACATGGTGAAGAGCTCGCAGTACGTTGAGCTGGCAAACGATCTGGAGATAAACAAAGCCATCACCTACCTCAGACAGAAAGACTTCAACCAGGTGAGAGTCTCATTAAGGGAAACGTCCATTTAAAGTAGCCAATTAAACACTTTGTTCTTGTGTGTCTGCCACTGTCACTTTTAATCAAACTATATTGCATAATATTGCATTTGAAATGTGCTGCACTGTTTGTTTCCCAATGTTGTGCTCATATTCTCATCTTTTAGCTTTACAACAGTTTTCCTCACATCTGCTGGGTGTGTCAGGCTGCTCATTCCTCATTGACTGCATTCTCTCTGTTTTTGTGTCCATTCCTTCCTCATCTGCATGTCTTAGGCAGAGGTATGTGTGCCTTATCTTTCCTCAGGATCACATTTGGATTGTCTTGCTGTATTTTCATGCATATATGTGTCATAAAAAACAAAAACAAAAAAAAGAAATAATGTAGACCTGCCTTGATGGCATTGGGAGAGTTTCTTGTTTTTTATTTTTTATTTTTTCTTCCTGGGTGGGTTATTGTCTCACCCATGTAACATTACTGACGCCTAGTGACCAGTGTGGGATATTACATATCAACGTCTTTCAATGCTTTATATTTGTATTTTAATTCATTTAGCCATTTATATACTTAAAAATGCTTAACTTGGGACACAAATATGTACAATGTGTTTCTTAGGTGTACTTTACCTTGAAGAGCAGATGGAGATGTTGGCGGAGGGGTGGAGGAGGTCTGAGTGAGATTTGTTATTCGGTATATACTAATGTACGGTACACTACATAATTCTGTCCGTCCATTCATTTTCTATGCTGCTTATCCTTATTAGGGTAGTAAACAAAACACTTTACAGTGCCATTGTTTTGTCCTTTTTTGCAGTTTTAGCGAATGCGCGTCTGTTAAGGGGCAGAGCTATGACACAAGCGTTTTCGTAGCTGGGGGGAGGCCGCAACAATGGAGCTATGGAGAAGTTAACGGCGTCTTCAAATTTTTTCACTCTGGGACCCGTTTTCAAAAGTGTTTGTTTACAGACCCTGAAAACACCGGCTTTGTATGGATGAAGCGCGGGATAAAGTAATTGCGCATTTAAATCTCGGCTCGTCTTTGTCTGAATGGGGTTTTAATAGATGTTTGCACTCTCGTAAGCACATAAAAGCTCGTATTCCAAGGCAAAATTTTGTCCGCGTAAGTAGAAAACATCCCTCAAAACAGCGCTTATATAAATATATTTTTGTTTAAACACATGACAAAACAGATGTTAGACGCCTGTCATGCCCCCCTTCCACCCTAAAAAAAAACTACCAGTAAAAGACAGAAAGAAAACAGAGAACATATGTCAAGTGAGAAAGACAAAATAATACATGTGTATATTTTGTGACATCTTTTTACCTGTCATCACATCAGGCAGTGGCAATACTGAAGACATTTGAGAAGAAAGACAGCAGAGTAAAGAGCGCTGCTTCCACCAACCTCTCTGCTCTGTTCTTCCTGGTAGGTCTCATTCTGACTTCTAAGAAAAACAATGGAGTTTTTTTTTTCATTCCAGGTGTACCTAAAGTTGTAGCCAATTAGTGTATGTGCGCAGTAGTATTTTATATGTACTTTTCCAGGAGAAGGACTATGAACAGGCAGAGCGATATGCCGATCTGGCCATGGTAGCTGATCGCTACAATCCAGGTGCTCTCGTCAACAAGGGCAACACAGAGTTTGTCAAACAGGACTACGTGAAGGCGGCCGAGTTCTTCAAAGAAGCCCTGAGGAATGACTCCTCCTGCACTGAAGCCCTCAGGAACCTGGGTAACGCCGGCCGCTTTGACACACTAATGCGATTCAGTCACGGCCGTAGATGTGAACTAAAAAGTGGTTGTTGTTTTTGCCTCCTCTTTCTAAGGTCTCACTTACAAGAAGCTGAATCGTCTGGAGGACGCGCTGGACTGCTTCCTAAAGCTCCACGCCATTCTCAGGGATAGCGCCCAGGTGATGTATCAGCTGGCTGACACGTATCCTTCTCAACATCACACTGAGTGCACGACTCACCCCGAAAGAGGATCCTTTATTATTTTTATTCCGTTTATTGAAAAAAGTTTATGCAAAGTGGAGACCAACTGTTCTCATAAATGGATTTAAACTTGTAAAGGGATCCTGTCCAGGAGGTGTAACGTGACTGCACTTGCATCTATATTTGCCTTTGACAAGCGTGTACCAGCTATGAGCTTCTGGAGGATCCCCAGCAGGCCATCGAGTGGCTGATGCAGGTCATCAGTGTGGTTCCCAACGACCCCAAGGCTTTGGCCAAGCTGGGAGATCTTCACGATCTGGAAGGGGATAAATCCCAGGCGTTGCATTACTACTGTGAGGTACAAAGCTTTTTGTGCACGCTAAATGATGAGCATCAGCATGCCTCACTTGCTGTGCTCTTACCGTCCAGTCCTTCAGGCTTTTCCCTTGCGACATTGAAGTAATCGAGTGGTTGGCGGCCTACTACGTCCAGACGCAGCTCTATGAGAAGGCCATTCAGTACTTCGAGAGAGCCATACTTGTACAGTGAGTCGCAACTTCCACAACTTTTAATCAGACTTATTGCTTGAGCCAAAGATGAGGTTGATAGCGGTGTTGTTCCTCAGGCCAAGCGAGGTGAGGTGGCAACTCATGGTGGCCAGCTGCTACAGGAGAAGTGGTGAGAATCAATGTGAGGTCTTAACCCTAACCCTGGTACCTGTGGTAACTAGTAACTAGTGGTATGGTTGTGGGGTTTTTTTGGTTCTGTCATGTTTCTACCCACCAAGATGTGTTCAGGTGTCATGTCACATATTCTTCCAGAACATGGGCCCCTTTTTAAACAGTTTTATATTGTATCCATATATATTCTAACCCCTTGTTTATCGCAGTTAATTGGCTCCAGGAAGTAGGACTGTTTTCATAGTTGGTGCATAGAACACCTTCAAATGTTTTTTTAACATTAACACATAATAACACATCTATTGTCACCTTTCATTTGTATTACCCAATATAGTAAACATAATAGGAGCAAATAAGCCATTTGAGACATACAGTATTATTACATTATTATTGTGCCTGTTGAGATAATTTAAACCTGCAATATAAGCTAGCTGTGGTGATCAAGTCTCATGCTTGTGGGCCTGACACCTAGTGACATAGCATCACATCTTGTAAAATTCCTTATATTTGTATTTTAGTTCATATAGCCATTTTTATGATAGGAAAATGTTTAATTTAGCCAAGAAAATACGTACAATTTGCATAAATATGTATATATTTAGTTAGGTTTATAACAGGTTGTATTCAACCACAAAAAAACGGATGATTCAAAATTGGAATTACAATGTGGTGAGGGACAACTGTACTTTTATTTCAGCGTCCGTAGCTGATTTTTATCTTTTTGTTGTTAACATTACCCCTGCCCCAGCTTCCTCTGTCTAAAAGTAAATGTTGTTCAAAACGGTGCCAAAAAGCTTGATCAAAGCGTATACGGGTGGTCTGCAGTTTACGGTGTTGCGAATTTTGTCCTTTCGTGGTTAAATATGCGCGCCACAATATTAATCGGCTCAAACCAAAACAGAGCAAAAATGCAGAAATTACTCAATAAGTTTTAACATTACTTTTACCTAGTTTTGTTGAAAAAAAATATTTAAAAAAATTCCACAAAATATTCGCATTATTTTGCTGCAGCCACAATTTGCAAAAATTTTAAAAAATGTCAATATCGATGTTCTACAACCAATTACAACCTGAAGTGCTCAGGCGAGGACACCTTATCAGAATCAGCTTTATTCGCCATATGTGTTGCCACACTAGGAATGTGACTCCAATATTTTTACATCAATATCACTCTCTGTTACAATAATAATAATAACTGTACATAGTGGAGAACAGGAGAATACTACTATACATATTTACATGGGATGTATATAATTGTGATTATATACATGATATACTAAATTAATTATGGTATTTACAATGTTGCAGGTTACAATACAATTCACAGTGTAATGTCCAAAAGTACTTGGGTGGGGGTGAACGGTCCCCCGTTGTGGTCCCCCCTCCTGTAAACGTCCTATCTTGGCCGAATGAAGTTGCCTGAGTTCCCCTGTGAATCATGGTTTATTGTTGTTGTATGCACGGAATGTTTGTGACTGTACACACATGTCCTCACAAAAACTGATAAGATGTTACGGTGTCGGTGAGTTCATTCAGGTTAGTGGATGTAGCCTCCAAAACACTCCTGTCCATGCAGTCAAAACAAGCCTGCATTTCTTGCTTGGAGTTGTTAGACATTTTTTTTTTTAATATACTTTAATAGAGATAGTATAAAGAGAAAAGCATAGTCATGAACTCATTTTAAGCTTGCAAAAGTACACTTCAAAGTGTATAACATGCACACTCATCTATATACTATCAATGCAGTTGATATATACATACATACATATATATATACACACACACACACACATATATATATATATATATATATATATATATATATATATATATATACATACATACACACACACACATATATATATTATTTTACTTTTTGACACTCCCTACGCCCATGCCCATGCCAGGGTGTGAACACAGGAGACAAGTGCATTAACCATTGGGCCGGGCAGGTACACTTAACTATATACTGCCATTGTACTAGTTATACAATTTGTGTCCCTATTTGTAGTTTTTATAGTATAACTATAAATATATTAGTATTTTATACTTTATATTATACAGTACTTTATACTTTTTTATAAACTTTTGTTATTTTACTAGTTCGCTTGTTATTATTCTTAAGGTTAGTTGGCATATATATATACTGTATATATACCCCCTAAAGACTTATACTGTATGTACACAAGAGTGTGATGCATTTACAAAATTAAAAGACTGAATGTTGAAAACAAGTTAGATATATTTTCTAACATTTCATATAAACAAACATGAAATCAAGTCCTTACTGCAGAGAATGAAAAAGAAAAATTATATATAAATTAAACGTTAAGCACAATACAATAATTGACTTTCCTACGCACTTGGAGCAAGATATACTACATATAGTAATACTTTGTGGTAGGAAGATGTCAAAGGTATACTAAAAGTATAGTAAAGTAATAAGTATACTAATGTGTAAGCATTTATCTAATATGTATTTATACTTTTCAATATAAGCCAAGTATACTTCACTGTACTACAAGACTACTCATAGTACACTTGAATAAACGTCTTTGCTAAGGGATGGTACAGTAAGTTTGAATGTTTATGTTTTGTTGGAACCAGAAATGGCTGTTATGGATGTTAGATGAGACAGAAACACAGAGTGTGACCCTCGATACCCCACTGGGCATGTATGTCAGTGTGCAGCGCAGCCAGTGATAGAGCCACGTCTGAGCCATATCTGAAATGATGACAATCTTCTTGTTGAGCCGGGACATTCTGAGGTTTTTTTACCCTATTCTCAGTATGGTCCCTCGCCTTTCTCTTTTGTGTGGTCCATGTATATAACGTATCTCTTTCTAGTCCAGCTTATTTGATATAAAGACTGTTTCTCTAAAATTGATAAGTAGATAGATACTTTATTAATCTCCAATAGAAAGCCCCGTACGCCCACAATGCATTACAGGTTTACATGCAAAATATTTAGTCTTTGGTGTGTGATGCAAGATGGCAGCTTAAACAAACCGGACAGTATTTTGGATGCTGAACAAGTGCCATATTTTGTGTTTTATTACTGTGTTTTGTGTCCTAAATGTGTTCTACAACTTCAGAGTTAATTTAGCAATAACTCACTGAACGTATAAGATTGGATTTACACCAAAACTCGACTTAGGTTGCCTTCTATTAACTCTTACGTAACCCGAGGACCACTTCTACATGGAGGAGCACCACCCTGCCTGAGAGACCCCCAGTGAAGCTCAGTTTCCTTAGGAAGTGACGTTCTTTCTTCTAGTGTACGTTTAATGCAGATGTAAGTCTACACATTCAAGTTTAACAATGCATATTATTATTATAGTAAAATTATTTTATTCCATTTAAAAGAGAAGTTCAGCTTGTCATTGAACAATTTCCACTGATGTATACACATATGTTACTATAACAAAAAAAGGTGAAAAGTAGGTTGGTGTCAGTGTTGGACATGAAGAAGTCATATTAGGCCATTCTTAGTAACTACTTTTATTATTTTTATTATCTAATGCAGGGGTGCTCAGTACGTCGATCGCGATTTACCAGCCGATCGCAAAGACATTACAGGTAGATCGCGTGACATTCATGGCGTCCATGCGCTGAACCAAAACACTGCTGTCCCCTCCTCTGCTTTGCAAAGTCTGATATCAGTCTAAATAAGGAAAATGATTAGGAACCGCTGATATAAGAAATTACTAGTCTGATAAAAAATAATTATTATACATAAAAGAAGAAAAACGAAAAATTGGTCCAGTTGATTGACAGTCACTGCGCATGCGGAAACACCGGCGCTATGTGCCGCAAAACTAACAGGCTAGCAGTGAGTTACCTCCGTTTTTTCTCTTAAACTTAAGAAAGGGTATAACAATGAGTGGAGGAGCTGAACCAAGTAAGAAGAACAAAAACGTATCGCTTTTGTTTAGAATGAGAGGAGGACTTGAGATAAGCGGCATCGAAGATGGATGGATGGGTTTTCGAAGTGCTTTTACCTCATCTGCTACACTGCAATCGCAACACCAAATAACGGAAATGTGGAGCAGCATTTCTGGACCTTTAATGACAAATACGACACGGACTAAAACCCAGGTAGTGACAAAAAATTAACATAGTTGTGTTGTGTTTTAAAATATGGTCTCACGCAATTATGCTACAAAAGCTGATATTGTACACATCAATATATTGCGATTTCTTTATAATTAAATATATGCATTGTGTGATTGTAGACGGTCAACGTTTGCGTTGATCAAGTGTGAGCACCCCTGATCTAATGCATTTCATTTGGTGTGTTTTGAATGCTAACATTTTTATTTTCTTTGTAGGAAACTACCAGAAATCTCTAGATACATACAAAGAAATCCATCGCAAGTTTCCTGAGAATGTGGAATGTAATTCAGCCTTTTTTCACACTCCGTCATACTTACATCAGTATGGCTGCTGATTAGCTGATCTAGATCATTTTATGTACATGTGTGTGTTTGCATACAGGTCTACGCTTCCTGGTGAGGCTCAGTCAGGACATGGGCCTGCAGGAAGTCCAAGCCTACGCCGCCACGCTGAAGAAGGTGGAGAAGATGAAGGAGCTCAGAGAGCAGGTAAAATTGCTACACCTGGAATGAAAGTTTCTGTGTAAAAATATTAGGAACAACTCTCAGTATAATCTATTGTTGTCTTTCTTCATTTATGTTCCTGCCCTCCTTGATTGAAATATGTTGTGGCCGAAAAAGGTCAGTCCAGCTCCACAATGAGGATGAGAAACATCTGTTGCCCTCCCCTTCCTTCTGTGGCTCAGACTTTTTATGGTGTCTAACACTCAGCTTACGCAATTTTTGAATCTGGTGTGATTAGTGTGACTCGCATGCGCTTATTCACTTACTGTGTCAGATGGTTGGAGTGGTAAGTGTGTTTCATTCCCACCACAATTGGTTAATGTTATGACTTTGTGATGTCATTACCGGAGCAATGCTTGAAGTTCTTCTCAGCACACACAGATGCAGCCTGTGTTGTGGTGTGACCATGTTCGCTTCTGGCATGTGTGTCACAGAATAGAATAATAGAACCACGTGCCGCGGTCCTGTGTACAAGGTCAGATCCAGGAGCTGCTGCGGGGTGCAATGACTTTCCAAATCACATCCAGCTGCTCTTGAATGAGCTCAGAATGGTCTGGATGAGAGGAATGCTAACCCATAACTCCCCAAGTCTTCCCCCGGGTTGAAAGTCTGTGACCGCAATGGTTTGACAAAAGAAAAATCTTTGCACATTTTATGTGTCATTTGCAAGGATGCTGTCTTCCAACAATGCCGTCATAGCTCTAATAAGTAGCATATTGTGTTCACTCATGTGTTCCATCGCGCTTATTGCAATGGGCTTTTTCCACAAAAGATACGAGCACATGTCTAATGTAAGGAACACTCTGGTGTCAAACTCAATCTTGGGCTGGCAGTGTAAAATGTGGGCGTCACAATTTTTTCATAAACACTGAAGACAATTGGAACAGTAAAACAATTTCTTATTCTGCTCATCTCATTAGCAACACTTGTTGCACATTTATGCCCCATAAAAAGATCCTGGGAAATGTTCAAATGTCCTCTCTTTCTTTTCGCAGAGGTTGAAGTCAGCACGAGAAGGCAGTGCACGAGGCCGGAGAGAAGGCAGCGCCGGAAGTGCCGGTGAGTCTGACTTTAACATGCAACATATATATACCGCAGAGTCAACATAAAGCCTTCACCTCCACTACACACTCACCTGATGATTGATGCTTGGAAATGGTGACGCCACATCGCACAGTCTTCACTTTTCCTGTAAGCACACCTTCATGCTTGTGAAACCGCCTGTCAGACGGTCGGGATGTTAGACCACGCTCGCTTGTTTGACGCGCTTTTCGATGTTTGTGAAAAAGCTCGAGAGTACCTGAGACTTTTCCCTCTTTTCTGTAAAGTCTGCAGCATAGCAACCCATAGTACAAGACAGAATTACTCTTCTTCATCTTTTTGCATTTATATTTATTGTTTTATTTCTTTCCTCCTCCCCAAACCTTTTCAAGCAGGAGTGTCCTAACCTTTCCACAGAGGACCACATACTGGTAAGAAAATAGGTTGTGGGAGACATTTTGATATTTATTTATTTTATAATACAGGCTAAAACTCCACCATGTAGAAATGATAAAAAATATATTTAGTTAGACCTTCGTCCTTTGCTGTATGATGTTTAGAATATCTCTCCCACACTATATTGCGTTTTTTCAGGAAGTAATTAATAAATGATTGCTGTTTTGTTGATGTTAATGCCCTACTAATAGCCTAAAACTATTGAGGACAAGTCATACGTAGTTTTCTACCCTGGTCACTAGGCATCAGTAACGTTATGAGACATGACATTAGATTACATTACCTTTTCACACTGCATGGAGACTGGCTACTGAGCCAGCACAGCTGAGACGAACATGCCATGGCTGAGAATGAATTAAAAAAAGGTTGTCCTCTCAGTTTGTGTGGAAGTGGTAAGTTTTTGGCTTCTTTTTCCTTCTGACCCACTCTGTTTGAAACACTTTCTTAAGTTTAGAATAAGTAAACTTAAGAGGCCTGTTAACCTGTGAAATGTGATGTAAACAAAAAATAATAGGTATGTAAAAGTGACTATTAGTGTTATTTCATGTCCAGATCTCACGATACTTGAATTCCTGTACTCGGGGCAAAACCTCACTCCCAAACCGAAGTGTGCAATCCGGCTGAGAACCACGGCCTCAGATGTGTTGAGTCTCATCCCAGAACCTTCACACTCTGCTGCAAACCGCCCGAGTAAATGCTGAAGGTCACAGACCGATGAGGCCATCAGTACCACATTATGGCACAGATGAGGGCCTAAGGCCCCCAAATTGGACCCCCTCAATACCTTGGCTGCGCCTCAAAATTCCATTCCATTCCATTTTCTTCCGCTTATACGGATCCGGGTCGCGGGGGCAGCAGTCTCAGTAGGAAAGTCCACACTTCCCGGTCTCTGGCGATCTCTTCCAGCTCCACCGGGAGGACAACATGGCGTTCCCAGGCAAGCTGTGAGACATAGTCCCTCCAGCGTGTCCTAGGTCTTCCCCGGGGCCTTCTCCCGGCTGGGCATGCCCGAAACACCTCACCGGGGAGGCGCCCGGACTAGATGCCCGAGCCACCTCAACTGGCTCCTCTGTGGAGAAGCAGCGGCTCGACTCTGAGCTCCTCCCGGATGGCCGAGCACCTCACCCTATCTCTTAGGATGAGCCCAGCCAACCTACGGAGGAAACTCATTCCCACTGCCTGTATCCGCGATCTCGTTCTTTCAGTCATCACCCATAACTTATGACCATAGGTGAGGGTGGGAACATAGATCGATCGGTAAACAGAGAGCTTTGCTTTGCGGCTCAGCTCTTTCTTCACCACGACGGTCCGGTACAGCGACCGCATTACTGCGGACGCTGCACCGATCCATCTATCGACATCACGCTCCAACCTTCCCTCACTTGTGAACAAGACCCCGAGATACTTGAACTCCTCCACCTGAGCCAAAACCTCACTCCCAACCCGGAGGGTACAGTCCACCCGTTTCCGACTGAGAATCATGGCCTCGGATTTGGAGGTGCCGAGTCTCATCCCAGAAGCTTCACACTCAGCTGCAAACTGCTCCAGTAAACACTGAAGGTCACAGCCTGATGAGGCCATAAGGACCACATTGTCTGCAAATAACAGAGATGAGATCCTAAGGTCACCAAGCAGGACTCCCTCAACGCCTTGACTGCGCCTAGAAATTCTGTCCATGAAGATTATGAACAGAATCGGTGACAAAGGGGGGCCTTGGCTGAGGCCAACGTTCACCGGAAACAAGCTCGACTTATTGCTGGCAATGCAAACCAGGCACCTGCTTCGATTGTACAAGGACCGAATGGCGCGTAGTAGCGGGCCACCAATCCTGTAATCTTGGAGCACCCCCCACAGGAGACCACGAGGGACACGGTCGAATGCCTTTTCCAAGTCTACAAAACACATGTAGACCGGTTGGGCAAACTCCCACATACCCTCCAGTACCCTTGCAAGGGTGTAGAGTTGGTCCAGTGTTCCACGACCGGGACTAAAACCACATTGCAACTCCTGTAACCGAGGTTTGACGAACGGTCGTCAGCACACTGAAGTAGACTATCCCAGTCAGGCTGAGGAGTGTGATCCCCCTATAGTTGGAACACATCCTCTGGTCACCCTTTTTAAAAATGGGGACCACCACCCCGGTCTGCCGGTCCAGAGGTACTGTTCCCGACTTCCATGCAATGTTGTAGAGGCGTGTCAACCAAGACAGTCCCCCAACATCCAGAGCCTTGAGGAATTCAGGGCGAAACTCGTCTACCCCTTGCCATTGGGGAGTGTTTTAAGTACCCCAATTACCTCAGCCACGGTGATAGAACTGTCCACGAACGTATCCTCAGACTCTGCTTCCTTTACGGAAGTTATGTCAGTGGGATTGAGAAGGGCCTCAAAGTATTCCTTCCACCGACCAACTATATCCTCAGTCGAGGTCAGCAAGCCCCCGTCCGCATTGTAAACAGTGTGAACTGGGGGCTGCTTCCCCTTTCTGAGGTGTCGGACGGTTTGCCAGAACCTCTTGGAGGCCGACCGAAACTCGTGCTCCATAGCCTCACCGAACTCCTCCCAGATCCGAATTTTTTCTTCCGCCGAAGCCGCATGCCGCTTGCCCTGCCGGTACCTGTCAGCTGCTTTGGGAGTCCCGCAAGCCATTCATGCTTGATAGGACCCTAACCCCCTGTGTCCACCATCGGGTTTGGGGCTTGACGCCACGTCTGGCACCGACCACCTTGCGGCCGCAACTACGACTGGCTGCCTAAGCAACGGAGGCATGGAATATGGCCCATTCGGACTCAATATCCCGTTCCTCCCTCGAGATGCAGGCGAAGCTCTGCCGGAGAAGAGAGTTGAAAGCTCGACAAACGGGAGACTCTGCCAGACGTTCGCAGCACACCCTTACTACACGTTTGGGTCTACCAGGTCTGTCCGGCATCCTTTCCCGCCATCTCAATCCAACTCATCACCAGGTGGTGGTCAGTTGACAGCTCAGCCCCCCTCCTCACCCGCGTGTTCCGAACATGTGGACGCAGGTCTGATGATACGACCACAAGGTCGATCATAGACCTGCGACCTAGGGTGTCTTGGTGCCAAGTGCACTTACGGACATCCTTATGTTCGAACATGGTGTTTGTTATGGACAAACTGTGATTCGCACAGAAGTCCAGCAACACCACACAAGTTCAGGCCGTTCTTCCTAACCACGCCCCTCCAAGTCACACTGTCATTGCCCACATGGGCGTTGAAGTCTCCCAGTAGAACTATGGAGTCACCAGCTGGGGTGCTCTCCAGAACCCCTATGATAGACTCCAAGAAGACTGGATAGTCTGAACTGCCGTTCGGCGCATACGCACAAACCACAGGACCCTTTCCCCAGCCCGAAGGCGTAGGGAAATAACCCTCTCGTTCACCTGGGATGACTCCAGCACAGAGGCACCAAACCGGGGGGCTATTGAAAAGCCCACACCAGCTCGCCGCCTCTCCCCAGCAGGAACTCCAGAGAAGAACAAGGTCTAGCCCCTCTCAAGAAATTTGGTTCTAGAACCCAAACTGTGGGTTGAGGTGAGTCCGACTACGTCTAGTCGGAATGTCTCCGCCTCTTCCACAAGCTCGGGCTCTTTCCCCACCAGAGAAGTGACATTCCATGTCCCAAGAACCAGATTTGGCCGCCAAAGACCAAGTCACCCGGACACCCGCCTTCGACCACTGCCCATATCACATAGCACCGGACCCTTATGCTTGCCCCTGTAGGTGGTGGGTCCGCGGGGGGAGTTCCCGTGTTCCTTCTCCGGGCTGAGCCCGGCCAGGCCCCACGGGTGAAGGCCTGCGAGCCCCTCCCCCAGGCCTGGCTCCAGGGTGCGGCGGTGTCCCACGTCCGGGCGAGGTGCAGTCACTCCTCTTGATTTTCTTCATTAAGGGTCTTCGGAACCAAACCGAGAACCTGAACCCAAGGCAAACAGGTTCTAGGTGACGAAGGCAAACAGGTTCTAGGTGACGGGCCAGACTAAGAGTGACTCAAAAGGCCTCAAGATTATGTTAATAAAAATTATGGTCTCACTTTACAATAAAGTACACAAAAATATAGTAGTTACTGAAGAACTAATGAACAAGGCACATACATTTAAAGTAGTTATTCAGAAACTAATTATTAGTGGATAGGGTTAATTAGGTTTGTTCCTCATTAACTACTGTAATTTTGTGTACCTTATTGTGTTACCAAATTAGAAAGCGAATCTGTGGCAAATGGCAGCTTTGCTGTCGCCCAATGTTTACTATAAACAGGCTTATACTGCTGGCCACTAAAAAAAGCGCTCCGGACTGGGTCCTTGGGTCACACTTTGCACACCCCTCTCTTAAAGGTACGAAAAAACAAGTAGAAGCTTGAGTGTTGCTCTGTTCTTGTGTGTCACTCCCAGTTGTGTAACAGCACATGTGGAGCCGACGTCTCAACCGGAGGTCTTGTGCCAGACTTTTGGGACTTTGAAGAAAGACAGATATGTCGTAATTTATGTTTTTTCAGCCCCTGGTCACCATGGTTACCTGGCATACACATATGGGCTGCTGCAGTCTTTGAGCGTGTCTGTCCGCGTTTCCAACAGACACTCCAAAAGAGTGTGGAAGCTGATCTGGCTGCAAAGTCGTCTTAATTTTTATTTCCTGTTTTTGCATCAGTATTTTTGTGCATATGGTAAACATTATTGGGGAAAATTCCTCTAGCCATTCTGTCTGCTCCTTAGTAAAAGTGACACCCAGATGAGATACGCGTACCCGCAATGTTGATTTAAGAAAAAAAAAAGTCTGAGTTGAAACTAACTGAACTAGAAACTAAGCGGTGATCTACAAGTAATGTACACTACTGCTGAAACGTTTTAGAACAGTTTCTGTTTTTAAGTGTTAATATAGTCTGTCTTGTAATTTCCTTTTTTGAAGCAACACATTTCAGTACAATATTGATGCTCACAGGGGTTACAATACCTCAGTGTGTTCCAAACACTGCTTTCATGCAGGCAGAGGAGCTACTCCAGTACTCCAGAAAGCCTGTTAGACTTAGTAGCACCAACTGTTAAGGCTTGATCAACCTCGGCTTTAAATTGTTGACCCATTTTGTGGTCCCTGAAAAAGGCCTTTTTGTATTATTCTGAAATATATAGTACATATTCCAACCTCGGCTACAGTTTGCTACATGTGCTTGTTGTACTTGGAAATGGCATTCAACCATGTCCTGATAGTATGGGATTGGTGGCACCATGTGCCATTCGGCCCTTGTACGACCAGAGCAGGAGCATGGTTCGCAGTACCAGCGGTAAGTCTACCTCCACCACAGCGGGCCTTTGTCATTGATTCTGTTCGTAACTTCATGAAAAGTATTTCTAGGTGCAGCCAAGCCGTTGAAGGAGTCCAGTTTGGAGGCCTTAGGATCTCGTCTGCTATTTGCAGACAATGTGGTCCTGGTGGCCTCATCAGGCTGTGACCTTCAGCATTCACTGGGGCAGTATGCAGCAGATGCTGGGTTGCACCCTCCTGGTTGGGAGCAAGGTCCTGCCCCAAGGTGGAAGAGTTCAAGTATGTCCGGGTCTTGTTCTTGAGTGAGTAAAGGTTGGAGGGTGAGGTCGACAGACAGATCGGCGTAGCGTCTGCAGTAATGCGGTTGCTGTACCGGATCGGCATGGTGAAGGCAAAGCTTACCGGTTTTCACATCGAGTGGAGCTAGTTCAGGTAGCTCGGGCATCTAGTCCAGATGCTTCCCTGGTGAGGTGTTCCAGGCATGCCTGGCTGGGAGATGGCCTCGGAGCAGACCTAGGACATGCTGGAAGGATTATGTCTCACAGCTGGTTTGGGAGCGCCTTGGTGTCCTCTTGGTGGAAGAAGTGGCTGGAGACCAGGAAGTCTGGACTTCCCTACTGAAACCCTTGCCCCCGTGACCCGGACCCGCATAAGTGGAGGAAGATTGATTGATGGATGGATGGATGAAATATACATTATTTTTTAGTTTTCAGCTATTCATTAGACTTGACCGAATTGAATAGCAATCAATAAATTGGGGTGTAAAAACTTTTGACGTAGTGTATGTTTGTGTTGCAGACAGTGGCCACAGCAGCAGCAGTAATAGAGGAGAACGTTTGGGCGCCCAGGTGATGTCACTTCCTGCTTCCAATGAACCCTATGAGAGCAGCAGCCCTAAAGAACTTGGTGAGAAACCTTCAACTCTCCACTTTCCAGTCGCACTACTTTTAACATTTTGACAGCACGCATCCTTATTGTCGCAATAATGGGCTGAGATTCGTTTGGTCTCTTGTAGACGCTTCCTATGTGGACCCACTGGGGCCCCTGATGGAGCGACCAAAGACGGGGGCCAAGGTGCGAGTGGACGATGACGACTTTGCCGACGAAGACCTTGGAGATGAGCTGTTGCCAGAGTAGCGTCACTGCTGTTTACACAAATACTCTTTTTTTTTTGTTGTTGTTTTTTTTATTTTTTATTTTTTTACAGCTACCTCTAACCTCAACCTGGACTGGTTTCTGTCCAGTCTGCATTTCAAGACAAACCAAAGTGCTTTCAAAAATCTTAGCTTGTATATTGACATTATTTTATTTGATGCATTGCACATATAAATACTAGGGCTGTCAAAAATAGCGCGTTAACGGCGATACTGAATATATTACATTAATTACGTTAAAATATTTAGCATAATGAATGCATACGTGTCATATCAAGCCACACCTCTTTTATGACAGCAGACAGAAGCATAGGGTAGCGTTCCCACACTGTTACACAGAATCTGACGCTCTTTTATAACTTTATTCTGACCTGAACACGTCAACAGCAGTGCAATTCCAACACCATATACTGTATGTATGTATCTCCAGCTCACAAACACCTCTCCTCATTGTCACAGCGAGATGCATTAACTGAGATGGCCGGAAATCTAAAAGTGGATATTCTTATCACTCACTAATGTAACTCTTACTACGGAAATACAATTTGCTGCATTTAAGTATGCTTGGAAATCACAGAAAATATACATCTATACTCAAAACATGTGAATTCAACTTAAAGCACTTGGTGTCTTTAAACGCAACTCTTCACGGCTCATAATAACACACACAAGTGCGTTATAATGCAAGCAAATACCCTTTTGTGTCACATGTGTGCTGTCTTTTAGCTTGATTTACTTAGTTCATTTGGAGCTGATATATCCAAATATATACAGTATATAATTTTGCCCTCTCATTTATCTTTTTCTTCATAAAACACAGTAGAAATTGGCATTTTTCTCACACAGTTGCAAATGGTGATGAAACATGATTAATTATTAATTATACCTCTTTGACTGATAATCGAAAGTGAGCATTTTTTGTAAAGTTTTTCGTATTCGTGTGTGGGTGTTAAAAATAAAATATCGATAATGAACAACAGTATCATGATGTGAAAATATCAGGACGTATCAAACAGCAGCCACACAGCTGCAGTGTGGACCGCCCACTGCCACGCTTGATGTTTTATTAGCAGGGAAAGAAGATAGAACTTCACTTCTATTCGGATCGGACTTTACAAGCTTTTTGGTGGAAGGCAGGCTTTAAAAATGAGACCGTGGACGGATGGTCCCACGGTGTACCCACCGGTTACCATGTGACATTCTCACGCTGCAAAGAAGCCTGCAGGACCGACCGCAAAAGTCTTGAGTCTCACGGCGAAAATATCGGTGAGGATCATCATGCAGCGTGGGGTTCGCGTCCTGCTGGCGGCACTGCTGCTTCTCCACGCCGCGGTGGGCGGCCGGGTGAGGAAGAAGGTCCCCCGTCCCCGCTCGTGCTTGGACCTTCCCGAGGAGATCCTGGAGCAGATGTTCGGGCGTCTTTCTGTCGGCGTGCTGAGCGCCTTCCACCACGCCCTGCAGCTGGAGCCCCGGGACAAAGTCGACCTGAAGTGCCCCGGCACTTCGCGGTCCTCGCTGGCCGAAAGCAAGAGCCGCCTCCCGGTCAACCTGCTCAGCGTGTCGCCCTGGGCGTACAGGTCAGACCTCCTCCGCCGATAAGGTGTTTTCATGAAAAGTTAACAAAATAACTGTTTTATGTAAAAATGATGACAAAAATAAAAGTAGAGTGCACTCTACCGTGGCCTGTCATCAGGCGAAAGGGGGCAAAGCCCCAAGAAGTAGTGTTGGGACGTTCACGAACGAACAGGTTGTTTTGAACGGCTCGTTAACATGAGTCGCAACTGGAAACCGTTCTTTCTCCCTCTAAATAGTGAGATCAGTGTCAAAACAGAGTGATAGGGCGTCATTTTGTGGAATATTTAAAATGAACGCAGAGCAGACTTAAACATTTAATCAATGAGGTTATAATCAATATTTCAGAATAATTCAAACTCATATTGGTAGGATATCTACATCCATTCCTCCCAGTGATTATTTCTAAGATGAAACAATTAAAAACTTCTTAAAACTTAATAAATAAAAATGAGCTAAATGAGCCAGTTTCTTCAATGGCTGTTTGTAAGAAACATCTTACCAAGATCTGGTTCCCCTCAACGAGCCGTAAATCCCACACAATGTTGCTTTTGACCTCCAATTCATTTGTAGCAAAGTTATTTTAGGTCACTATCTGCATGTGTTACAAAAGCAAAATGTTTCTAAAGAATAGTAGGAGACCAAACCTTTTTTTTTACCCAATTTGTTATCATCCCAAGGAGGTAATATTTGAATTTACAAAAGCACCCTTTTTTTAAGCTAGCACCTATAGTGGACCAAGTTGTTCAGCTTTTCTGGTCACATGTTTTGCCAGCCACTTGTTGCTAGGCAGATTTCATCGGGCTCAATCATAACTAGCCCATGGGTCAATGAAAAAATTGTAATAACTATGTTTGCAGGATCTCTTATGACCCAACCAGATACCCACGCCACATCCCAGAGGCCTACTGCCTGTGTAAGGGCTGTCTGACCGGACCTGATCGCCAGGAAAGCGACCAGTACCGCAGTACGCCCGTCTATGCTCCCTCGGTCATACTCAGGAGGTCCGGTTCCTGTGTCGGGGGCCGCCACTCCTACTCCGAGGTGTACGTCTCCATCGCCGTGGGGTGCACGTGTGTGCCCCTTCTGGACAAAGACATGGTGGTCCAGAACGGCAACCGGAGCCTGGAGTCTTGGAGAACAGAGTCCAAAGCTGGCAGGTCTTTCCCAGTGGCGGGAAGCAAGCGAGCGGGATAAAGATAAGTCAGTTTTGATGATCTCGAGCGACATTTCAATATGACAGACTTGATCAGAACTGTAACCAAACACACACTAATTAAAATGTCGTACATTTATGACAATAAAGTCGTTTAAAAAACTTTATTTTCCCTCTGACATGTATTCCCACTTATTTTCTCTTGAATTAATGTGGGGAAAAAGTCGTAACTTTATGAGAAAAAGTTAATAATGTTACCTTTTATCAAGGCCAAAGGTCATGTACAATAAGCCCCCTGTTTTCATAGCTGTCTCAGGCAATGCCTCCTACGACGTAGTATTAAAATCAGACATTTCTCAACAAAGTTGCAAATTTTGAAAATTAAAAAATAAAGTCGTTTAAAATAACAAAACACTTTCCTCTTAAACTCATGACAAAAAAGTTGTAAATTTACCAGAAAAATCTCATGATATTACAAAAATAATCTAATATATTTATGACAAAAAAGTTGTACATTTACGAGAAAAAACTCATAAAGCATTTTTTGTAATTGTAATTAGCATGGGTTAGCATCATCTCACCGGTACTCTCTAGTGCGCCGCCCCTCCACGTAAGGCCCCTTTTTAATAGCTGTAAAGTCAAGTTCTGACATCTATTCTTGCAATATTATGATTTTTTTTCTCGTAAATTTCCAACTTCATTGTCGTTAATTCTCAAAATCTCTGATTATCTTAATACTCTGTGAAAACATCCATCCATTTTCTATGCCCCTTGTCCTCATTAGGGTCGCGGGTGTGCTGGAGCCTATCCCAGCATACCCACCAGTCAGCCTATCCCAGCTGACTGGCGAGCAGGAGATGGGGTACACCCTGGACTGGTTGCCAGTCAATCGCAGGGCAGACAAACAACCATTCACACTCACATTCATACCTATGGAAAATTTAAAGGTCGCCTATTAACCTTTTTGGAATGTGGGAGGAAACCGGAGTACCCGGAGGACCCCCGCCCACACACACACACAGGGAGAACATGCAAACTCCACATAGAGATGCCCTGATCTCCTGACTGTGAGGCCAACATGCTACCCACTCATCCACCGTGCGGCCTGTGTGGAACAGGAATTGTGGCAGTTGGACCAAAAAACACTTTTTTCAACCCGGAAATACGAGAAAACCACCGCTGGAACAGATTTAACAAAAAAATGTTAATATTCTTGAAATTTACGAGTTGAAAAGAATGAAATTTGTCCTTTTGATCTTTTCCAATCGCTACTTTTGTGTTAATGCATTATAAAGTTGCCTCTCGCCACTTTGCAGTTCAAATTTCAAATTTTGCAGCTTCACTTCATAATGGTTTTGCAAAATAAAAAGAAATGAGTAAATATTGCTGTTTTGTGGTTGACTATAGCCTATTATTAGTTTAAAAATATGAATATTTAAGCAAATTACCTCTTCTCGGCCTAAAATTAAGCATTTTCAAGCAGAAAAATGGCGAAATAAATGAAAATACAAATGTAAGGCATTTAGAAATCAGGATTGAAAGACGTGGTATGCAGTATTATTCACTGGTCAAGAGGTGTTGGGAATGTTACCTTGATGAGAAATTACCCATCGTAGGATGTACACTGTCAAAATCATAATTATAATAATAAGAAGGAACTCGTGGAAGAGGCGGAGAGATTCCGACTAGATATAGTCGAACTCACCTCAACCCACAGTTTGGGCTCTGGAACCAAATTCTTTGAGGGAGGCTGGACCTTGTTCTTCTCTGGAGTTGCCGCAGGGGAGAGGCGGCGAGCTGGTGTGGGCTTATTGTTAGCCCCCTGGCTTGGTGCCTCTGTGTTGGAGTCATTCCCAGTAAACGAGGGGGTTATTTCCCTACGCCTTAGGGCTGGGGAAAGGGTCCTGACTGTGGTTTGTGCGTATGCGCCGAACGACAGTTCAGAGTACCCAGCCTTCTTGGAGTCTATCTGAGGGGTTCTGGAGAGCACCCCAGTTGGTGACTCCATAGTTCTGCTGGGAGACTTCAACGCCCATGTGGGCAATGACAGTGTGACTTGGAGGGGCGTGGTTGAGAGGAACGGCCTCCCTGACCTGAACCCGTGCGGTGTGTTGTTGCTGGACTTCTGTGCAAATTACAGTTTGTCCATAACAAACACCATGTTTGAACATAAGGATGTCCATAAGTGCACTTGGCACCAGGACACCCTATGTCGCAGGTCTATGATCGACTTTGTGGTCGTATCATCAGACCTGCGTCCGCATGTTCTGGTACCACGGGTGAAGAGACGGGCTGAGCTGTCAACCGACCACCACCTGGTGATGAGTTGGTTTAGATGGCGGGGAAAGATGCTGGACAGACCTGGGAAACGCGTAGTGAACGGTGTGCTGGGAACCTCTGGCAGAGTCTCCCGTTCGTCGAGTCTTCAACTCTCGTCTCCGGCAGAGG
This sequence comes from Oostethus manadensis, assembly GCA_024372805.1. NCBI lineage: Eukaryota > Metazoa > Chordata > Actinopteri > Syngnathiformes > Syngnathidae > Oostethus > Oostethus manadensis. The sequence continues at coordinate 176,504 of QODF01000295.1, forward strand.
TTCGCCTGCATCTCGAGGGAGGACCGGGTTATTGAGTCTGAATGGGCCGTATTCCGTGCCTCTATTGCTGACGCAGCCAGTTGTAGTTGGGGCCGCAAGGTGGTCGGTGCCAGTCGTGGTGGCAAGCCCCGAACCCGATGGTGGACACCAGGGGTTAGGGCTGCTGTCAAGCTGAAGAAGGAGTCCTATCAAGCATGGATGGCTTGCGGGACTCCAGAAGCAGCTGACGGCTAAGCGGCACGCGGCTTCAGCGGTGGTCGAGGACTTTGGTGAGGCTATGGAGCACGACTTTCGGTCGGCCTCGAAGAGGTTCTGGCAAACCGTCCGACACCTCAGAAAGGGGAAGCATCCCCCAGTTCACACTGTTTACAGTGCGGACGGGGGCTTGCTGACCCCGACTGTGGATATTGTTGGTCGGTGGAAGGAATACTTCGAGGCCCTTCTCAATCCCACTGACATGCCTTCCGTAGAGGAAGCAGAGTCTGAGGATACGTAGGTGGACAGTTCTATCACCGTGGCTGAGGTAATTTGGGTAGTTAAATCACTCCCCAGTGGCAAGGCTCCGGGGGTAGATGAGTTCCGCTCGGAATTCCTCAAGGCTCTGGATGTTGGGACTGTGTTGGTTGACACGCCTCTACAACATTGCATGGAAGTCAGGAACAGTAACTTTGGACTGGCAGACCGGGATGGTAGTCCCCATTTTTAAAAAGGGTGACCGGAGGGTGTGTTCCAACTATAGGGAGATCACACTCCTCAGCCTCCCTGGGAAAGTCTACTCCAGGGTGCTGGAGAGAAGGGTACGACCGTTAGTCGAACCTCGGCTACAGGAGCTGCAATGTGTTTTTCGTCCCGGTCGCGGAACACTGGACCAGCTGTACACCCTTGCAAGGCTACTGGAGGGTATGTGGGAGTTTGCCCAACCGGTCTACATGTGCTTTGTAGACCTGGAAAAGGCATTCGACCGTGTCCCTCGTGGTGTCCTGTGGGGGGTGCTCCGGGAGTACGGGATTGGTGGCCCGCTACTACGTGCCATTCGGTCCTTGTACAATCGAAGCAGGAGCCTGGTTCGCATTGCCAGCAGTAAGTCGAGCTTGTTTCCGGTGAACGTTGGCCTCCGCCAAGGCTGCCCTTTGTCACCGATTCTGTTCATAATCTTCATGGACAGAATTTCTAGGCGCAGTCAAGGTGTTGAGGGAGTCCAGCTTGGTGACCTTAGGATCTCGTCTCTGCTATTTGCAGACGATGTGGTCCTTATGGCCTCATCAGGCTGTGACCTTCAGCGTTTACTGGAGCGGTTTGCAGCTGAGTGTGAAGCTTCTGGGATGAGACTCAGCACCTCCAAATCCGAGGCCATGGTTCTCAGTCGGAAACGGGTGGACTGTACCCTCCGGGTTGGGAGTGAGGTCTTGCCTCAGGTGGAGGAGTTCAAGTATCTCGGGTTCTTGTTCACGAGTGAGGGAAGGTTGGAGCGTGAGATCGACAGACGGATCGGTGCAGCATCTGCAGTAATGCGGTCGCTGTACCGGACCGTCGTGGTGAAGAAAGAGCTGAGCCGCAAGGCAAAGCTCTCTGTTTACCGATCGATCTATGTTCCCACCCTCACCTATGGTCATAAGTTATGGGTCATGACCGAAAGAACGAGATTGCGGATACAAGCAGTGGAAATAAGTTTCCTCTGTAGGTTGGCTGGGCTCATCCTAAGAGATAGGGTGAGGAGCTCGGCCATCCGGGAGGAGCTCAGAGTAGAGCCGCTGCTCCTCCACAGAGGGGCCAGTTAAGGTGGCTCGGGCATCTAGTCCGGATGCCTCCCGGGCGCCTCCCTGGTGAGGTGTTTCGGGCATGCCCAGTCGGGAGAAGGCCCCCGGGAAGACCTAGGACACGCTGGAGGGACTATGTCTCACAACTGGGCTGGGAACGCCTCGGTGTCCTCCCGGTGGAGCTGGAAGAGGTTGCTGTTGACCGGGAAGTCTGGACTTCCCTACTGAAGCTGCTGCCTCCGCGACCCGTACCCGGATAAGCGGAGGAAAAAGGAATGGAATGGAATGGAATGGAAGAAGGAATCTCCCGATGCTAGCGTGTGAACTCGTTATGTCAAATTTTTGTCTTGTTTTTTGATTACTATGTTTATTATGTTGGGGAATGCGTGTGAAAAGGTGACTATGGTGGTGCTAATTCATGTCTAGAGGGCTTCATTAAAAAAAACACATGTTCAGGAGGTTGTGGTAGGTTTTCTGTGCTCTAACTAGAAGAAATAAACAAGAGATTACAGGCCGACCTACCTGCTTTAGAGCACCCACACGCGTACACACACACGCCTCCCTGCACGTCTACAAGCCAATTGCATTGCCATGGGTCACACGACATCATAGCCGCTGTCCGGTGGAACGAAGGATTAAACTGATGACATCACAAAGGCCTCCATGTCTCTTCCGAATGCTGCGGGAATGCTGCAGTGGCCTCAGTTTTTACGAGCGAAAGGATCGGACTTGAGAGAAAGACAAATGAACAGTCGACATCTTGCAGCGGTGGAGGACGACCTCTATTCCGGCTACAATGACTACAATCCCCTCTTCGACTGCAAGGTGCATCCTTTTCTTTTTTTAATGACTTTTTCAAAGCCATGCATTCTAATAATTTCTTCTTGAAGGAGCTGGACAGTGATGTAGGTTTTCAAGAAGCAATCAGGAGCAGCCATGGGAGGAAATCAGTCATACATTCGGTGTGTGTTTGTGTTTTATTGTGTGCAAAATATTTTAATCGTGTGCTAAAGACAAGATTGTCGAAAAAAACACTCATCCACCACATTTTCTAGAGTCCTGCACATCTTCCCGACATCAATACAGGGGGGCGACCTTTGAGTTCTTCATCTGGAGTAAGTACGCCATCTTGGGATACAGTTGCTAATAATAACAGTAGTGAATAATGAACACATGGAAAATGATAGTGTTTGACAGGATAAGCCAGGTTTGTCAAAAGTGTGGCCTGCAGCTGTTTTTTTTCATTGGCATTCTAAAAATATACCTTAACAAAAAAATGGCAAAATCAGCAATAATTTAAAAATAATAATCAAAATATAGAGATTTGTTACTAAAAAGAAAAAAAATAAATTTCTAATGTTGTGAGGAAAAATATGGTCATTTTAGTAGCATAAAATTGAAATATTAAAAAAAAAAGCTTTTTTTTCATAGTATGGAAAACAAAATAACATTGAACATTTTGCTAGCAGAAAGATTTGGACTGTTACCAGAATAAAGAAATAAGTTTTTTAAAAAGTTGTAATTAAGAAGAAAAGTCATCATTTTACACGATAATATGAGGAAAAAGACTGTAATTATTGTAGTGTCAAGTTTAAAAAATTTTAAGTCGGACTATGAAAAAAAACTGCGACCCTAATGAGGATAAGCGGTACAGAAAATGAATGAATGAATGAATGAATGAATATGAAAAACTAAAACAGATTTAGGAAAATTAGCTTGTGGGGGAAACGTGATTATGGATGCAATGTTATTGGAATACAGTTTCACTGTTAACAGTAAAAAAAGAGTAATTTTATGAGAGTAATGTAGTAGTATTACAAATGTATTACATGTAACTACAACAAGAAAAAAGTAGAAATATTACACAAATAAAGTTGCTGTAATGTGATAGAATACTTCTCATAATGACGACTAGGCAAGTATCTACTGTACTGTATTCATTCATTTATTTTCTAGGGTCGCGGGTATGCTGCAGCCTATCCCAGCAGCTTTGGGCGAGAGGCGGGGTACACCCTGGACTGGTCGCCAGCCAATCGCAGGGCACATATAGACAAACATTCACACTCACATTCATAACTATGGACAATTTAGAGTCGCCAATTAACCTAACATGCATGTTTTTGGAATGTGGGAGGAAACCCGAGTACCCGGAGAAAACCCACACACGCACAGGGAGAACATGCAGCCCTACCACTCTACTGTACTCTACTGTAATAGGATGTAAATAAAGTCAAGAGCATATGACGGTTTTTCTCCAGACTGTATGAGTTGATGGCTGTTTGAATTAAAGCGTATTTGCTTGTTTGCAGTCGAGGACGCCCATGCCGTCATCAAGTAGCCGACCCGTGACAGGAGCCGTGCAGGTGAGAGGAGGAGCCAATTTTCTGCACTATACGACATACCGTATATGACATACTGTATATGGCATACTGTATATGGCATATATGACACTGTATGACTATATGACTATAAAATAATCGCTGGCATTCACAGTCACGCTGCTGCTTGGCGGCGTCTGCTCTGGTTTTGATAATTTTGTGTTCGACTTGAGCAGAGTGGTGTGGCTCGCCCCATGTCGGCCATCAGTGCGGCAGGTTACTCCTCCTCACCCACCCGCTGTGAGTCGCCAGCCACAACTGTTGTTATTTTGGCCAAACCACCACAGTATAGCAGGAATAACTGGACTGTGTCTTTTAGCTTCCGTCTTTGACCCTCTGGGCCAGTCCAGAGGCCCGGCACCCCCGCTTGAAGAAAAGAAAGACGACACGTGAGTTCCTATTTGTGAACGATTCGGCTTGTTTCTGTCAAAAACGGTTATTCGTGTGCTGTTGTAGGCCTGAGGAGAAGATCAAGATGTTGGAGAAGAAAGTCAACGACTTGACAACGGAGAGCTGCCTGGCACAAAGCGTGGGCAACTCCCAACTGGTCAGACGCAACATCACCCTTACTCCACTTCCTCATCCTCATGCACATGTTTGTGTCGTGCCAGGCTCTTGAAAAAGCCAAAGAGGCCGAGAGGAAGGAGAGAGCACTGGTGAGGCAGAGGGAGCAGTCTGGCAATGTGGAACAAATCAACGTAGATCTCACCTACGCTGTAAGTGCACCCCCATGCTCGGTTCCAGAACCAGTTTCCCTCTCTAAACCTCCCTAGTCAGCCATTGTGAGCGTAACTTATCTCTCATCAACCAATCAGGACAGGTGCCCTGCCTCTCTGCTCTGATCAACCAGTGGGAGAACTGGGAGCCTGCACACTGGATTTGAGGCCAATCAGAAGTCTGATTGGCTAAAAAATAAAAAAAATGTAAACAACTTTGTTTTTTTTAGTGACTCCTAGCACATTCTAAAAATTAAACAATCTAAAAACAAAACAAAAAAACAACAGCCAAAAATGGCAAAATCAGCAATAATTTTAAAAAATGTCCAAATATAAATAGAAAAATAGTTGTAATTAACAAAAAAAAGTTGTCAATTTAGGAGAGTAACGTTCTAATATTATGAGAAAAAAATAGTCATTTTAGTAGCATCAAGTCAAAATATTAAATAAATAATATGGGTAATATGGAAAACAAAATAAAATTGAAAATGTGCTTGCATAAAATGTTACAAAAAGAAAAAGTAGTAATTTTACGAAAACGTATTATGAGGAAAAATAGTCATTTTAGTAGCATTAAGATGAAATATTAAAGAAAATGTTTTTTTTGCCGTAATATGGAAAACAGTACAATTTAAAAATTTGCTTGCAGAAAAAATGTGAATATTACCAGAGTAAAATCAAAATAATATGAGGGAAAAAAAGTCATTTTAGTAGCATAAATTTGAAATATTAAAAAATAAATATGGGTAGAAAAAGTTTGAATGTTACTAGAATAAAGTAAAAATAATATGAGAAATAAAAAGTTATTTTATGAGAATAATGTCACAATATGAGAAAAAATGTCTTTATAGTAGTATCAAATTGAAATATATAAAAAAAAATGTTTTTAAAACAAAATAAAATTGTAATTTTAAGATCTCACCAGGAAGACCAGGAACCTTTTTCTGAAGGCCTTGGGCAGATTATGTTTATACAGACATACATACATACAATATATAAAAGCTTAAATATCAACTCTGCAGCCAAGAAGCACCCAACAAAATGAAGATAATAGACTGTTGGGAGTAAATTTATACCATTTCATGAAACAAATACTACAATTGAAGTTTGAAAAGTAGGTTGGTGTTTCTGGTCATGGTTAGGCAGGCAGAGAAGGCTTTGCTGGCCCTGACTGCACACCACTGTTTATGATAAGCAAATTCATCTAACACAAAAGTGTCTGGGCCGCACGATGTATGAGTGGGTAGCATGTTGGCCTCAGAGTCAGGAGGTTCAGGGTTCAAATCTCTCTCTGTGTGGAGTTTGCATGTTCTCCCCGTGCGTGTGTGGGTTTTCTCCGGGAACTCCGGTTTCCTCCCACATTCCAAAAACATGCATTTTATGTTAATTGGCGACTCTAAATTGTCCATTAGGGTGTGAATGAGTGTGAATGTTTGTCTGCCCTGCGATTGACTGGCGACCAGTCCAGGGTGTACATACCCGCATACCCGCGACCCTAATGTGGATAAGCGGTATAGAAAATGGATGGATAAAAGTGACTGACTACTAGTCAAGAAACCCAGAAATTATATACAAATATATATTATTGTAAATAATATATGAGTGATTATACTCAAAAGTATGCAAAATAAGAGCTGTTTAAGTATATGTCAGACATAATACTTACAGTACGATAAGGAAACTGGTCTAACATAGAAGATGCCCGGAAAATTATGCACTTTACCTAAATGTAATGAGAACTAGGGAAAAATAATAATTTTTGTGGAGTTCTACAAACAAATGGTCCTATCTCGCAATGTTAAAGAATCCTTTTAAAAATTCCCGGATCCAGACGGTAATCCAGATCACTCCCAAAATGTCACTTCTTCCGTATTCCATTTCCCCACAATTTCTGAAAATGTCCTCCAAATACATTCACAACTTTTCAAGTTGTTTTGATCACAAACAAAGAAACTAGAAAAGCACTTTGAGCGCGCAGACCTCACCCATATTAGGATTTACACCATAAGTATTAGTCCCTACATTTATTTGATGTACCTATTTAGATTCCTCGGCCATGAAAACATACCATGAAAGGGTTTGAATGACTTAAATAACGGTAATATGCTAATGGTAGCATGCTAACACGTAGCATAATGGGCTCTAATTTCATGGGTTGTGCAGCGTGGCGCAGGCTGCGCAGTGGTAATTTTGTCCGGCATCACATCGTGCACAGCCAATTTGGTAATTTGGTAGGCCGAGGTGCATCGCTATGGTTGTGGCGGCACAGCAGGGGGAGGTGCCGGCAGATTCAGCCTGCCGTAGTGACAATTTCGTGCCGAAGGTGTGCATCAGCTCCAACCTGGTCTACTCTTGACACAAAGCGAAGCGCAGCCGGTCTAGCGGTAATTTGGCTGACTAGTGCGCACACGTCACCAAAACCCCACATGCAGGTTTACACAATGTCAGGCACATTTGAATGCATTTAATAATCACAACAACCACTGTTTAAAGTAACTATCTGAATCAGCACATACATTTTGTATGACTGTCCCGTCTATCTCTGTCACGCCGTCTCCACCTCATCTGTCCACGAATCGCTGCCCCCCTCCTCATCCTCATCATCCTCCTCATCGGTGGCCAGTGGATCTGATATGGATGTGGTTCATTGTAAATACGTATTGTATTGCATCATATGGACATCTTTGATTGTGTAACTGAGAATTGCAAAAATGATGATAAAGAATTGGGTAATAAAGTTCATCTCACATGCAAACACAAGTGACAAGGGCCAGACCACCAGCTTGGCAACGCGTCTTTTACGCACATTGCTTTGGATTTCATCCCCACTATGAATAGTTTTGGTTTATTCATATTACATATACATATTATATTACATATTTAAAATATAGGGTACTAAATACGAGTGTCTTTATTAGGGGGTAAAAAATGCTTACCTTACCGGTGGCCACCGTGTGCCTCCGGTGCTCTGATAGTTTTTCTTTTGCTTCTTCTGACATAATTGAATCTTTTTTTCCACGGCGCAAAGGTTCTCAGTACGTCACGGCAAAGCTGATTTACGATACTTGTAATCTCCTCTCAGGCCACGTTTGAATCATCAGCCCGTGAAGGTCTGCTTGCGTGACCATATATTCGGCCACTGCGAGCTTGGACCTCCCGGACCAAAACATCACTTTCCGTCTGGGAGAAGTTGGGCCCTCTTCCGCTGTCTTCATCCATATTCAACAAAACTTGCAATTCGCTTCGCCAGCGGCGCATTTAAAGATGAGGGAGAGGAGCTTGTTTGATTGGTGAAGATTTGACCCGGCAGTGTTAAACCCAGTCACGCCTTCTCTCCTCCCTCTTTGCCACTTGCGCCGTAAGGAGGAGGAAGGAGGCGTACTTACGGCAAGCTGTGTGTGGCACAAAAATGCAAAATGCGCCTAAAACATGCGCAAGAGAAGGTGCGCTTCGCTTGCGCCTGGTCTACAAAATTAGAACCCAATCACACTAAGTGTCTGCTAGTGTTTGGTTAAGTTCATATTCAGGAACATTAAAAAAAATGCTTGTATTAACTAGTTAACATTAGCTTACATGCTAACATTAACATGTTAACACCTACCATAATAGTGGTAAGTGTTTATATATGTGTATCTTTGAGAATGTGTAAAAACACTGGTATGCTAATGTTAGCATAACAGCAATGCTAACATTAACATGTTAAAACCTAGCATTATAGTGCTAAGTGTCTATACATGTATCTGTGAGAATGGGCAAAATGCTGCTATGCTCACGTTAGCATGCTAACAACTATCATAATAGTGCTATGTGTTTATGAGTACGGGTAAAAATGCTGTTATGCTATCGTTAGACTGCTAGCAATGTTAACGTGCTAACATTAGCATGCTAACAACTATCACAATAGTGCTATGTGTTTATATATGTGTTTATCTTTGAGAATGGGTAAAAATACTACTATGCTAACATTAGCATAATAGCAACATTAACATGCTAACATTAACATGCTAAAACCTAGCATAATAGTGCTATGTGTTTATATATGTGGCTATCCATGAGAAAGGGTAAAAATGCTGCTATGCTGGCAATGTTAACATGTTAACACCTAGCATGATAGCGCAAAGATGCACCATTTCAAGGCTAAATGTCCCAAATAGGTACTCTGACCATTTTCTGTGGAGTTATACACACAAATGTTGAATAGTCAAATGAATCCTTGAAAAATTATTTGTTTCCAGATCGTAGCTAAAACTTGGTTCTTCCAATTCCTGAAAATTTCATCCAAATCCATAGAGATCTTTTTAAGTTATTTTGAACACAAACGATCTGTCCGGACTACACTGGGTCCTGATGTTTGTTGCCGTTTTTGCCAGGTTCTGCTCAACCTGGCTAACCAGTATGAAAACAATGAGATGTACCCAGAAGCTCTGAGTAGCTACCAACTCATTGTGAAGAACAAGATGTTCACCAACGCAGGTGAGCTGAAGACCCCTCCATCCCATCACAACTTCTCTCACATTGGTCTTTCCAGGACGTCTGCGGGTAAACATGGCCAACATCCTTGTCAAGCAGGAGAACTACCCCAAAGCCATTAAATTCTACCGCATGGCGCTGGACCACATCTCAGACGACTACAAGGAGATGAGGATCAAGATCATGCAGAACATCGGCACAGTCTTTGTCCTGCTGAGCCAGTACTTGGACGCCATCACGTCTTTTGAACACATCATGAGCAAGAGTCCCAACATCAGGACCGGCTACAACCTCATCCTGTGCTACTACGCCACCGGAGACGCGGATGGCATGAAGAACGCCTTCCAAAAGCTCCTCTCTGTCCCGCTGGGCATCGATGACGAAGACAAGTACATCTCCGCTAACGTTAGTGTGTTTGTAGTTTGTTTATACCACATTATAAAAAAATATTAATTAAAAAAAAATAGGTATGGGAAGGAAAAAGCAGTAATTCTATGAGAATAACGTCAAAATATTAGGAGAGGAAAGTTCTAAAAATAAAAGGTAAAAGTGGTAATCTTACAATTTTTTTTAGAAATTTTTATTTCTGGACTTGGGATATGGGCATGGGAATTATAAAATTATATATATATATTTTACAAGAATCATAATGTCAAAAAACAAAAAGAATATATTTGCCATAAGGTTGGGAAAACCGTTCTAATTATGATGAGAATTAAGTCAAAAATATTTTGGGTTAAAGTCATAATATTACGAGAAATAAGATTCACAAGAATATATTTGAATTATATGGGAAAAAATCTTCAATGCAAAAATAATTTTTGAAAAAAGTGTAGTTGTAAGGAGAATAAATATTAATAATACACAGTTAATATTAGCAATACAATGCCTGTACATTGACCATCTAGTGGCTCTGAGGACAACTGCAGTGTTGGCAATGATCCGTTCCAAGGTCAAAGTGTGACCACGATATGGCCTTTATTTAGCATACAAGGCAGCGTTTTATCTTATTTTTCAGGATGACATCAAATCAAACATGTTGATTGAGGCCATTAAGGATGACAAGCTCCACCAAATGGAGAGAGAGTTGTAAGAAAACTTGATTTAAATACACGGTAAAAAATTTTTTTGCGTACAACTCACCAGATTTGCACCCTCTTTGCTACCGCAGGAAAGCTCGGGCTGAGAAATACGTGATGACAGCCGCCAAGCTGATTGCTCCAGCCATTGAGGCTTCCTTCGCCATTGGATTTGACTGGTTTGTTTGTCTGAATAACCGTTTTTTTTTAATTAAGTCAAACCGAGTAAATGTACTGTAAATTTAGAGAAGAAACACAGAAAAACAACGGCTTCCTATGATGCACTGCTTCCCAGCAAAGCAAAGCCGGTGCGGTTCATTCAGCTGGATTGGCGGCCTGTGTCCACCGGAGGGAGCCAACTGCAGCTGAATGAACTGCAGCATCTTTGTGGGGAATCATTTAAGATATTTATTTATACTCGTATTGGTAAGTGTTTTGTACATTTCGTTCGTACCTTTTGCGTGTTATTTTGCTGTGTGATGATTTTAGCGTTCTTTCTTAAATGACACTTGTTTGTCTGAATAACTGATAACTGTTAGTAGGTTTTGTTTCTTTTTTAAGCAAAACCAAGCAAATGTACCGTAATTTCCGGCGTAAAAGACGCTACAGTGTTTAAGATGTACCCACTAAATTTAGAGAAACAGATTAACTGCTTCCTATTCTGCATTGCTTCCCAGCCAACCAAAGCTGCTACAGTTCATTCAGCTGCAATGATGAACTGTGTTCACCAGAGGGAGCCCAAATGTAGCTGAATGAACTGCAGCAGCTTCGCTGGGAAGCATTGCATGTTGGGAAGCAATTAAAGCTTATTATTCTATACTCATATTGGTATGTGTCTTTATTTCTTATCTACATTTTGCATGTTAAGTCGCTGTGTGATGATGTATTCTTTCTTAGATGACACCGTGAGTCAGACTTGCGATTCCCGACATGTTGACAGAATGACTGCAAGACACTGCAGATTGTTGTTAGCTGTCCTTTGTTTTTTTCTTTCGAAGGTGTGTCGACTTGGTGAAGAGCTCCCAGTATGTGGAGCTGGCCAATGACCTGCAGTTAAAAAAGGCCATGACCTTTTTCCGACAGATGCACTTCGACCAGGTGAGGAGCTCTTTTTTAATGAGTAATTTCCCCCACTTTGAGACCAGACAACCTTTTTTTTGTGTCCATCAAGGCCATGAAAATCCTGAAGGAAGTAGCCAAGCAGGACAGCAGGGTGAAGAGCGCCGCCTCCAACAACCTCTCCAGCCTCTTTATCCTGGTAGGACTCGTCTTCAGAGAAAGAAAAAAAGAAAGAAAGACCGAAGCTTGAATGATCTGTTTTTTTATGTGCCTTCCAGGAGAAGGACTATGAGCAGGCGGAGCGATACGCCGATCTGGCTATAAACGCTGACCGCTACAACCCAGGAGCTTTTGTATGCAAGGGCAACACGGAGTTTGTCAAACAGGACTACATAAAAGCGGCAGAGTTCTTCAAGGAAGCTCTGAGGAATGACTCCTCCTGCACCGAGGCCCTCAGAAACCTGGGTAACGGTCAGCTTGGAGAAAAATGCACCATACAAAAATATTTTTAAAAAATGTTTGGTTTTTTAATCTCTTCTTTTTAAGGTCTCACTTACAAGAAGCTGAATCGTCTGGAGGACGCGCTGGACTGCTTCCTGAAACTCCACGCCATTCTCAGGGATAGCGCCGAGGTCATGTACCAGCTGGCTGACACGTATCCTTCTCAACATCACGCTGAGTGCACGACTCACCCTGAAAGAGGATCCTTTATTATTTTTATTCTGTTTATCAAAACAAGTGTATGCTTCCAACTTTGTGGTTTGGGGAAGGCCCATTTCTGTTCTAGCATGACAAAATTCCCTTATGTGCACTCTAGAAACCAAGAGTGGAAGCAGTTACAGCTGCAAAGTGGAGAACTGTCCTCATAAATGCATTTAAACTTGTAAAGGGATCCTGTCCAGGAGGTGTAACGTGTAACTGCACTTGCATCTCTATTTGCCTTTGACAAGCGTGTACCAGCTACGAGCTTCTGGAGGATCCCCAGCAGGCCATCGAGTGGCTGATGCAGGTCATCAGTGTGGTTCCCAATGACCCCAAGGCTTTGGCCAAACTGGGAGATCTTCACGACCTGGAAGGGGATAAATCCCAGGCGTTGCATTACTACTGTGAGGTACAAAGCTTTGTGTGCACGCTAAATGATGAGCATCAGCATGCCTCACTTGCTGTGCTCTTACCGTCCAGTCCTTTAGGCTTTTCCCTTGCAACATGGAAGTGATCGAGTGGTTGGCGGCCTACTACGTCCAGACGCAGCTCTACGAGAAGGCCATTCAGTACTTCGAGAGAGCCATACTTGTACAGTGAGCGGCATTCAAATTTTGTAGTTGTCCTGTCCACTTGGTAAGAAATCCAAGTGGTGCGTCCCAGCAAGCCACGTGACATCGCTCAAACCACTCATTGGTCAGCTTTGAGTACTCCGCCACGTCCACCGGAAGAAGAAAGTGCAACAACTGCAACAAAAATAGACAACAGCTTGTATGTATCTGGTCTTGCAGATTGTTAATATCGTTATCCAAGTGGTCAAAAAACGACAATATTTGCTCAATCTTGGATTTACTAATGACGAGTCATTCGTTCACAACTCCTGACGGCTTTCTGTTTACGTTCGCGCTGATCAGTTGGAGAAGAGCTCAATGTCACGTGGCTTGCTGTGACACGTTTGCTAATGTGGCTTCTAACTGAGTTATCAAAATACGTGAAATTAGGGCTGTCAATTGTTAAAATATTCAGTCGCGATTAATCACATTTCACAATCATCCACAGTTAACTTATAATCACAGATTAAAAAAATATATATATAATAAGTAGTCATGTAAATCTCTTTCTAGTAAATGATTCAAAACTCAACTACAAAAATGACTACATCAAATTTTATGTAAAGGGATATCCATCCATCCATTTTCTATACAGCTTATCCTCATTAGGGTCGATTTTGGAAATATGGGCCATTATTTTATTTTAAAATAATATACAGTTAGAAACGCCCCAGATTTTGAATGTTTAATGCGAGACACTTTGTGCACAGTCTTTGAATAGTCTATTCACAACATTTCAAGTTATTTTATATAACATATAACACAAACAAACTAGTAAAGCACTCGGAGAGCGCAGACATCTGCCAAGTGCCGTAGTTCCCCTCATATTGGAATTTACACCATAAACATTCCTGCATTTATTTTATGCACATACTTAGATTTCTTGATGAAAACCCACCATGGAGGGGCGTGAATGACTTAATGTTAACAATACTAACATGCCAACATTAGCATGCTAAACCCCAGCATAATAGCACTACGTGTTTAAGTACCTACCTCTGACACTGCTAAAAATGTTAGTATAATAATGTTAGCATGCTAACATGCTTACACCTAGCATGATAGCGCTTAGTGTCTGCTTTAGTTCATATTCAATAAAATTGTAAAAAAAAATGCTAGTATGCTAATGTTAGCATGCTAGTACGCTAATGTTAGCATGCTAACACCTAGCAAAAGTGTTTATGTATGTCAACCTATGAAAATAGCTAAAAATGCTAGTATGCTAATGTGACCAACTGGAGAAGAGCACGATGTCATGTGGCTTGCTGCGACGTGTTGTAAAGGAGTTATCGAAATAATGTAGTGACATTAGGGCTGTCAGTCAGTTAAAATATTCAAATGCGATTAATCACATGTTTTTCCATAGTTAAATCATAATTGAAGATTGCAAAAAATATATATATATTTATATATATATATATATATAAATCAATAATAAGTAGGCATGTAAATCTTTTTATGGTAAACGATTCAAAATGCAACTACAAAAACTACATAACATTTTATGTAAAGGGATATCAAGTTTGGAAATATAGTCCATTATTTTGTTAAAAAAATAATATACAGATAGAAATGTTTAATTTACCAATCAAAATATTCTTTTCTTTCTTCATTTCTGCACAATATTTGCTTCCACGGTCATCGTCTATATCCTCCAACTAGGTGTCGGCCGAGGGTCAAACGGGACGTGTGCATGTTAGTTGCGTGTCAAAAGAAAATAGTGTTGTTGCCCTAATGAAATAAAAAGGAAGGAAGGAAGGCTAAGGTTGAGGCTGTGTTGTTCTTCAGACCCAGTGAGGTGAGGTGGCAACTCATGGTGGCCAGCTGTTACAGGAGAAGTGGTAAGCATGTGTTAACTTAGCTTACAAGATGGCCACTCGTTCTTAAATGTCTGCTTTTCTCCTTGCAGGAAACAGCCAAAAAGCTCTAGAAACGTACAAAGAAGTCCACCGCAAGTTTCCCGACGACGCTCAGTGTAATTAATCTCATTGTGTTTATTGACCGTGTGGCTGCTTGTGCTTGTAGAGGATCTGCATCTGGTCTGTGTGCAGGTCTACGCTTCCTGTTGAGGCTCAGTCAGGACATGGGCCTGAAGGAGGTCCAAGACTACACTGCCAAGCTGAAGAAAGTTGAGAAGATGAAGGAGCTCAGAGAGCAGGTAAGAATAATGACTGTGAATAAATTAGCATTTAGATTGCACAATATTGCGTTTTTCTCTGACACATCACATTCCTGGTTAAATACAGTGGTGTGAAATTTCTGTGTGTTTGTCACACTTAAATGTGTCAGATCATCGAACAAATTTAAATTTTAGTCAATGACATCACAACTGAACAAAAACTGCCGTCTTGAAATAAAACTTATTTTATTATGAAGGGAGAAATTATATCCAAACCTTCATGGCCCTGTGTGAAAAAGTGATTGGCCCTCTTAAAACATAACTGATCAATCAGTGTGGAAAAAGTTATAAAGCCATTTCTTAAGTAATGGGACTCGCGCAGACCACAGTGAAACCATTATTCACAAATGGCCAAAACATGGAACAGTGATGAACCTTCCCAAGAGTGGCCAGCTAATCAAAATTATCCCAAAAGCGCAGTGACGACTGGTCCAAGAGGTCACAAAGGACCCCACAACAATATCCAAAGAACTGCATGAATCACTTGCCTCAGTTAAGGTCAGTGTTCATGACTCCACCATAGAAGACACTGGGCAAAAACGGCCTGCACGGCAGAGTTCTAAGACCAAAACATCTTGATGATCTCCAAGATATTTTGGGGAAAATACGAGACAAAGTTGAACCTTTTGGAAGGTGTGTGTTTTCCATTACATCTTGCGTATTTCAGAAAAAGAATATCATAGCAACAGTAAAATGTGGTGGTGGTAGTGTGGTAGTCTTGGACTGTTTTGGTGCTTCAGGACCTGGAAGACTTGCGTGATAAATGGAAGCATACATGGGAACATTTAAGTGTGACAAAAAATAATAATAATAATAATAAAATAAATAAATCAGGAAGTGGGCAAACACTTTTTCACACTACTGTTATGTTGTTTTTCCTATTTATTGGTTGTCTGTCTCCAGAGGGCAAAGGCCGAGCGAGAGGGCAGTAGAAGCAGGAGAGCAGACAGTGCTGACAGTCCTGGTGAGTCCGTAGACCACATTTAAGTCTGTCCATTATGCAGGCCACAAAAACTTGTTAGCCTTAATAAGTAGACGGAGGACTACTTCACAATACAATAATTTTAGATCCACCTATAATTCAAACATAGGTCAGTTGATAAAAATATTTGTTGATTTATTAATTTATGAAACGTAATTTTTTTAACCATTTAATTGTAATGATAAGCAGTTTTATGGTTTTACAGCACAAACAATCTAAAAATGGATTTAAGACATAAAATACTAAAATCGAGATGTTTGAATTGAACATAATTGAATAAGAATGAGTTTGTTTTCTGACATTTGTGTTGTAGACAGCGGCCGCAGCAGTGGCGGCAACAAAGGAGAGCGTTTGGGAACCCAGGTGATGTCACTTCCTGCTTCCAATGAGCCCTACGACAGCAGCAGCCCCAAAGAACTTGGTGAGCCTACATCGTTCCGTTCATCCTGAAGATACGCTTCACTACAACACAATGTTTTGTCTCATGGAGACGCTTCCTACGTGGACCCGCTAGGACCACCCACAGACACGCCCAGGACGGGGGGCAAGAAACGAGCAGACAACGATTTCTTTGCAGAGGAAGACGTCAGCGACGAGCTGCTGCCTGAGTAGCATGTCTGTCATGTGTGACGCATACACACTAGGGGTGTCACGAAACGCTCTGAGACGGTACACCAGATTTGGTCTACGGGAACAAGACGAGGCGAGATTTTAACAATACTTTTTAGAAAACATAAAAAATATCTGACAATATATTGAAATCTACTAACTTTATTTCTATTACATTACACTCTTCTGCACTCTGTGTGTATGCTAGCGGCCACGCCTCCACCCACTGAGCCAAAGAGACTGTATGACTGAGAAAAGGGCTCGCTCTGTTCATGCCGTTGTCGTATGGAACAAACACGCCAAGGTGCTGAAAGCAATGCACAGAATAAACTATCCTAAAAAACAGACATGCACATGGCAATATGTTGAATCAGGCAAAATTATTCAGCGCATTTTCATTTATTGCGTGATTAATAAATTCATCTTTCGTCCCAGGCCAAGTGCCCACGAGACAGTTTCTTTTTTTGGACGGAGAAATTTTGTCACATTTTAATCTTGCGACACCCCAATACACACAGTAGCACATGATGGGGCACACAAACACACACACACACATATACAGTAGTGCATACTGGTAGTGACGTAATAGTCACATTTGCATAATTGGCTAATGACACATTAGCAAAGAGTGAGTTAAAAACATCAAAAGTATGTTTACAGCTACAAATAAGGGGGACATTTGGCAGATTATGGTGAGTTTTCAAGGCGATGTAGCCAAAACGCCGGGCACTTGTCTGTGTGTGCATTGCAGTTAGAGGTCTGAGGCAGATAGCCCAAAAAGTGGATGGATCTGTCGGACTGGATGGAGGGTGGTCATTGGTGGTGGACGAAACCCAGTTTGCCTCGGGGGTCCTGCTGCACTGCCATCAAGCTCTGTCTTCTCACATTCAAATTCTCCTTAAAAAAAAGCATCTGATCCTTTTAAGTTTCACCAGAGATTTTGAAAAAATAAGTCCCCTTTTCATACCATATAGCCCAGGGGTCACCAATGCCCAGTTCCAATGAGGGCGAACATTCAACGCCAAATATTTCTGTCAAAATACAAGACCTCAACCATTGTAATGTTGAGCGACCGTGACTTACAAGACCCCCGACACAATCTGAAGGACGACAGGCCGACAAGACATGGATAAAACATGTTATGTATCATTTTTAAGCAAAGTTTAAATGAATAAATGCGTGGAAACTACCGTTGTTGTGATTAATTTCTGCTCCCACATTTGCAACGATCCAGGAATAAGGAAAGAAGACCCCTTACAACTGATCAATTCCACCTAATATTTACTAGTACAGTTTAAAGTACAGCCACGCATCAAGTTCTATAACATTTAATAAACAGAAGAAGGTATACTGTATAAAGTGTATGTCCACCAAATTGTTGTGTGTCTGCAAAGCCGACTGACTGTCATACCGTGTAAAAACAAAAAAAATCAGCCAACACGCTGACAGGGTGGTGCATTCACTCGCACCATAATTCTGGGCCTTCTGCACTGTTTTGCATTTTGGACCGACTCTATGGCATGGCATTGTTCACAGTGTGTGTCACGTGCCTTGCTGTGAAACATTTACGTACGCTTGGAATTCTTACCATGTGGACAGGAGAAAGGAGACCATATTGTGTGACACGTTTGGTTAAAAAAACTGGGAAAACTTACATTTCCTGAACACTAAATAAATCTTAACGGTGGAACAGATTATTGTGAACACTGCAGTTGTCCAAGTAGCCACTACTGCAGATGGTAGATGATGGCGTACCTATTTGCTTAGTTATATCAAGGTGGCTTTTTTTTTTGGTCACACAGTATACATCATAGCACGTCATAGCAATCCCATATGTGACATAAGAATACAGTATGCCCCCTAGTGGCAAAGCGCAATACATCAATGACAATGGCCTTTTGCTAACAGGTGTAATAATTAGCACTCTGGACTTAGAATCCAGCGGCCCAAGTTCAAGTCTTGGTTGGACCTGCGTCAAAATTCCCTGTACATTTCATGGTGGCTACAGCTTGACCCTAGAACGGACAATTTTGCTTTGTATTGCGGCCACATCAGGCCGGCCGAGCGTCTTAATCCAGCCCACCGGGCATTTCTTTTTAAAAAAAAACTGTAAACATTGAAGCTGTAGCTGGCAGCATGACCTGCAGTGTTATTTTGGCACACATTTTGAGTCACCAAAATAGTCGGATGCAATCTGAAATTTGTAAAAAAAAAGCGATTCAAACAACACATCTCAACACGCAAAGTAACCTACCTAGTGCAGCATGTGGGCATACAAACAAATATCTACATGCAATGCCCATGTCAAAAAACATTATGTCCCTATCGCAAGGCATGCTGGGTATCTTGTGCTGGGTACCCTTTTTCCCAGATTTTTTGGTCGCATTTATGCTAGATTGCAGAAAATGTTGAGGAGGTCGCCAGAGACAGAGAGCTAAACAAGGAGTTCTTGATATCAAATGTTGTTCATAGTTCATATTGTTGCAGCCGGATTACCCAGCATGCCTTGTGGACATTTGGAAATAACAGTTTTAAGTTGCATGTTATGTTTAGCACTTAGTTGTTTATAACCCACGTAGTAGTAGTAGTAGATTTATGTGATGCGTTAACTTGCTATGGGTCTGTTGTGTTTTTGTTTCACTGCACCAAGAGCAAGTATGCCGTTTTGGCGGATCACCCACTATGTACAGTATAGACAGCCCCTCCGCCAAATATTTTAACCAAATGTGGCCCGTGAGTTTTCCCCATGTCTTTATTTTTTTTAAAATAATTATACATTGTAAGCAATTGTGTGTTTTTGTTAAAAAAAACCATGACATCATTGGCCTTTTTGATTTATGTATACAAGATCATCTCCCAACAGAAGAGCAGTTTCAGTGGATTACTATCACTGTCCTGCTCCCCTGAAAAATTGTGAAGATCATTCCTCCCATGCCATTCGGCTTTTCAACACAACTGAGGGGGAGAGATAAAAACACACACAGGGCTGGACTTTTTCCCTAATTATGTATTGTATTATTATGTATGAATATCATTATGTATGATTGTGCTACAAGCTGCAAACGGTTGTTTTACGCAGTAGTGGCCACTTGATGTCACTGTTTCCTAACAATTTCTTATCAGTATGACGCTAAGGACAGCTCTTAATCAGTCAATCGATCAATCAAGCAATCAGAAGCAATCATCTTAGGAGAACATTTTGAACACTTGCATGCTTCCTACTTCGTGAGAACACTTCTGGGAAGGTGCATTTCTGTTCACACTGAACCCAGCAAGGCCTAAAATTGCATTTTTGGAGGACTTTGCTGCAGAAGAACTAGGACAGGGCCAACATCGTTGGCCTCCAACCCAGAAGTGGACAAAAATCCCCCCCCCCCACACTCCAAAATGTTGTAGAAAGTCCTTTAGTTGATTTTCTTGGGATTTGGAAACATTTATTCCCATATGAAATGAAGTAAATAGAAATAATCTGTTCCTGGGTCATACTGTGGCAAACAGAAAGGCCTGGTTAAGTCAATGTTTTATGTCACATTTTAGAATTCAAAAGTGTACAAATAAGCTAAGCATGTATAATATAATAAATAAATTTCATTCATCTTCCTGTCTATATTCCCCCTTTTTATACCGGCTCATTGTTGATTCTTGCTGTCTCGTTGAATTGATGACGTACTAAACTGCTGTGTAGAACATAAGAAGAGCAGTTTCAGTGGCTATCACTGTCCTGTTCCACTCAAAGACAGCAAATCTTTTCTCCCCCCGCCATGTTGCTTTTCAACACAACAGAGGGGGAGAGATAAAAACACAGAAGACTGGGCATTTTGCCTACTTATGCATTATTATGTTGTAGTAGTATGTATTATTATTTATTAATATTAGGTATTATTGAACTACAAATTGAAAATAATCTGTTATGCATTATTTGTATTTATTTATTGTATTTTCTTTTTTCTTCTTCTAATTTCATCTAATCTAAAATAATTGGCTTTGTAATTATGTTTTAACAGCAATATGTGTTTATGAGCACTACGCATGTAAAAAATCTCATCTCCCTCACTTGTTTGCTCCACTTTTAAAAGAAAAGGCACTCAAATGCTTACTTTTCCGGTCACCCATGCTAAGAGTTGGTAGTTATGTTGGTAGTAAATGCAGTTTTTAAAAGAAACTTTTTATTATTGACAAACAAATCCAAAGCTACATGGCCCTGTGTGAAAAAGTGATTATTCCCTAAAACTAATAACTGGTTGGGCCACCCTTAATCGTCCATAGAAATCCACCGCTAAGAGCTGCACTTAAACATAGCTACTGCATAGCCACTGCAAGCAGGTATTGTGTGATCAGGTATGGACTGGTCCCCCTGGCAGAATAACCCCCCACAGCCTTTTTTGTATTGTCTTTGTTTTACTCGTAGCTTGAGCCAGCCGGTAAATGCAATGACAAAAAGCAACTAGAAAAGACAAAGCCAAAACGGGGAAAATCAACAACAAAATGGGAAAAATAAAGACAAAATGGAAAAAGACTACGTCTGTATATTTTTATGTCATTGATCCTAACGAGGGTAAGCGGTATAGAAAATGAATGAATGAATGATTCTCTTTCTAGTTCCACGTAGTTCCTTTTAATTTTGGCACTCCAGTGATTCCGTAGGTGTGGATAAACAGCTCCTTAGCATAAAAGCTACAATCACACAAAAATACTTTTACTCTGTTAAAGCATTTTACCGTGTAAAGATTTGCCGTTCCAATACAAAAAAATAAAAATACTTCATATGGAATCTGTGAGCACTGTCCCGTTTTGAAATGCTGCTAAGGAAGGTTTAGCATCGGGGAGGGGCAATGAAGGGCGAGTTCACTACGCCTTGTCTTTCCTATCACTATCAACTCGGTCAGCCATATTGACTGTCACTGTGGACACTTTCCCCTGGCTTGGCGGAGGAGTCTCGGCCGTATCAGTGAGCTCCGTGTCGGGTAACCATCGCCGAAGAGGACGTAGGGGGACGCTGCTATCTTAAGCCGCCGGGGATATATAAAGCCGGTCAGGCAGCGGAGGAAGAAGGGCTGCTGCTAGGGCTGACAAGCTAGCAGGCATCCTTTTACTTTGACGCAGCGGCGGTGCTGGTGAGTTGGCACCTCGCCCCCTCCTCGTTTCTACTTGTTTCCTCAAATATTGTTAGCCTCATCACTGCGGGGACGGAATGATGGGTGAGTGCCACGTTTTGGCGCTGATGCTGATGGTGCGTCACTTCCAAGAGCTTCCATTAGCGGCCAGGCTAATTAAGACGCGCGTCCTCGTTTCTCCGGCAGGGCACATGTTTTGGACTTGTAGGCGTTCTTTGGAGGGGACACGTAATAGCTATACAGATGGAAAATCTAGCAAACAACAAAATTAATTACTAGGCTGCTGCATTGAACCTGTTTGGGCGTAGGTTAGCATGGATGTGTTTACATTATGCACATAAGTAATGTCTCGGAATAAGTTTGTTCCAGTGACTCCTCTCCAACGCGCTGTGAACCATCACCCCTCTATTTTAGCCAATTCTCACGCCAGCAAGTTTCTAGCTAGCCGCTACATCCAACAAAAACCAGGCGCTGAGTTTTAAAAGGCGCTGATTGGCCACCGTCAACCGGGGAGCGTTCTCATTGGCTCTTGCCTATGTCGTTCACAGCCCCGCCTCCTTGTGAGGACCAAATTACATAGCATCTGAGAAAGAAGCTTTCTGCTTCTTGACATAAGATACCTGTACCACATGGTTTTAGATTTCTCTCTGCAATTACCGTTTTTACGACCTCTTTCGCAATCCCGCATTGTGTACACGCCTAAAAGGACCTTGTTGTCTAAAGTTGGCCATTTTGGACCTGTTGTTAAGCTGCTGCCTCAGCCAGGGGTATGGAACCTATGACTCAAGAGCCAGATCTGGCTCTATTGATGACCACAGATGGCTCTCAGATGTTTCTTAACAAGGATAACATGTATTTATTTCAATTTAATTTTTTCTGGAAATATATGTAACATGTGTCTAACCCAAAATTTTTTTAATTTTACAGGAATAACGTTGCAATATTGCGAGGAAAACAAATGTCATTTTAATAGGAAAACACGTTTTTTTTTATTAGGTTGCGGAAAAGGTTATAATGTTATGAGAATGAGGTAAAAATATTACGGGAATAAAGTCATAACTATGCTAAGAGAATTTACAAGAAAATTGCTGTAATTTTGCAACTAGAAAGTGCAAATATTAAGAGAAAAAAGTGTCATTACGAGAATAAACTTGTAATATTATAAGTAAAAAAAAAAGTTAATTTTGGTAGAATAGAGATTTTTTTTATGTTGTAAAATGACAAAAAAACAAAACAAAATAAAGTTGTAATTTTTGTAATCTTATATTTGGGGGAAACTACAATATTATGGGAATAAAGTACAAATATTTTGGGAATAAAGTCATATTATTACAAACAAATATATAATTTTTGTTTTTTTCTGACATTTTAAAGTAAAACATGACAGACATTAGTGTTAACAATATAAAACTTTCTCATGCATTTTAATCTATCGAATTCGGAGACTTATTGTATTCAAAAATTGTCAGCCTTGCATGCATTTTTAAATGCATGCTTTTAGTTGTTGTCATTGTTAAAAAAATATGACGTGGCACTCGGAAATAGATTTTCGAATATGTGGCTTTCATGGCTCTCATTCATTCATTCATTCATTTTCTATACCGCTTATCCTTATTAGGGTCACGGGAATGCTGGAGCCTATCCCAGCTGGCTTTGGGCGAGAGGCGGGGTACACCCTGGACTGGTCGCCAGTCAATCGCAGACTTTCATGGCTGTCTTAGCCCAAAAGGTTGTCGACCCCTGCACTACAAGTACAAGATGCATCTCTAACTTCCTTAGGGTGTTTCCTTAGGTAGCGTAGCTTTGCTGCTACACTACATATACATTTTTATTATTATTCATTATTATTCTGCTGTTTGTGGTCAAAAGTGACTTTGCGCAACCTGGAGCTGCAGCAAGAAGATTACATCTGTAGCCGTTACAGAAAAAGAGAGTGATGCAAACCCAAACCAAAAAAACACTTGAGTGTGTTGTAGGTCAAAGTTGAAGGAGGAAGTGTCAAAGGAAATCAAAATGCACCCAAGAGGAATTCTTTCAACCACTCTGTGCCTCCTCTACTGTTTCATTTGCTGCTCTAGTGAAGGAGTATAAAAAGGGTGGGGGGGAAAGGAATGTAGTATAGACAAGGAAAAGTCTGGTCAAAATTTTCACAAAAAAGCAAACGCAACAATATAACCAAATGTTTAACTTTATTACCGTTAGTATTAGAGATTTATTGTTTATTTTAGGTCTTTTTTCTCATAATATTTCTACAATATTATTATAAAATGACCACTTTTTTGCCATAATATTTGGTCTTGTAATATTTAACACTACTTTTATTGTAAAATTACTCCTTGTCTTTATTTTTGCTTGAAACTTTTTCACAATTGAAATATGACTATATTCTTCTAATAACAAATCAGATTTATGCATGTAAAATCTTTCCACGAAAAAATTAAAGCAACGGTTATTTTCTTAGGTGATTAATCTGAAGCTTGTAGGTTCACCCCAGAACAGGGGTGTCCGTGTACTGAAAAATCAAACATAAGAGGGCCACTTTTGATATTTTATACTATAAATAATATAAACCAACCCATGTAAACATGCTGACAAGCTAATTAATATTTAAAAAGAAGGTTTGTCTTATAGGTGACCAAGGGTATTTTTCTCATCTGCATGTTTTTCAATTTTACTAATATTTCAACTTTCTTTTTGTATTTTTTTTCCACAGAGAAATGATGAGTTTTGACTGTAATATGTACAATGTATAATGTGTAACATTATACATTAACTGTGTAATGTTTTCACACCTTAATTTTTCAAAAATTGCAAATTTAGTTTTTGTTTTGTTTGTAATGTTATGACTTACTTTTTTTTAATGTTTCAACTTTATGCTTTAAAAATCAAAAAAATTCCTCACAGTATTGCGACTCTTTGCCTGTAAAACAAGCTTTTTTCTCTTAATATTATGACTTTTTTCCATTCCATATTCAAAAAGCACATTTTAGAGCTGTAATTACAATACTATATTTCTTCTGTATTTACATGTTAACATAAAAAATGATGAATCGAATCCCAAAATAGTTTTCATCGATAGATTCATCGATTAATCGTTGCAGCTGTAATTGTCGCTGTATTCTCCTGCAAAGTCCGAATATTTTAAATGTTTCTGAATATATTTTTTTTTCCGTGTAACATTTGTTCACAAAAAATTAAAATCTTTATTCATTTCAAAATATGGCGACCATATTATGGCAATACTTTTTGTTTAAAATGTATGGCTTCTGTCTTTTTTTTCTGGTGTGAAAAGTGTTTGCCCCCTTCTTGTTTTCTTGCGTGTCTGTCACACCTAAATGTTTCATCAAAGAAATGTAAATATTAGTTAGTGAAAACACAACTGAACACAAAATGTAGCTTTTAAATGAAACTTTTATGAAGAGAGAAAAAAGGCAAAGCTACATGGTCCTGTGTGAAAAAATGATTTTAGCCTAAAGCTAATAAGTGCCACCCTTAGCAGCAGCAACCGCAATCAAGTGTTGGCCATAACTTGCAATAACTCTCTAACAGCACTGTGGAGGAATTTTGCAGAAATGTTGTCATTCAGCCACATTGGAGGCTTTTCCACCGCCACCATATTTCACTGTTGGTATGATGTTCCTCTTGTGAAATTAGGTGTTACTTGTACGCCACATGGAATGGGACACACACCTTCCGAAAACTTCAACTTTTGTCTCGTCAGACCACAGAGTATTTTCCCAAAGGTCTTGGGCATCTTTAAGATGTTTACTGGCAAAATTGAAATGAGGCTTAATTTTCTTTTTCTTCAACAGTGGTTTTGGTGTTGGAACTCTGCCATGCAGGCCGTTTTTGCCCAGTGTCTTGTTATGGTGGAGTCTTTGGCTGTTGTGTTTTTGTAGTTGTTGGATGAGTTGTCTCTGCGATCTTGGGGTTATTTTGGTTCAGTGTTTTTGCCATTTGTTGATAATGACTCTCATTGTGCTTTGCTGGAGTCTCAAATATTTATAAATGATGTCACAACATTTTTACACTTATAGAGCTATAAAATAATAATATAAAATAATAAAAAGTTTTATTTAGAAACTGCATTCTTGCTCACTTGTATTATCACTGACTTATTTAAATTTGTTTGATGATCTGAAACCTTTAGGTGTGACACACATGCAAAAAAATAAGAAATCAAGAAGGGTGCAAACACTTTCACACCACTGTATGTTAACTTCTGGCAATTCTGTGACTTTAGTTCCATAGTGTTATTCTATTCTGCCCATGTTTTACAGACACTACAGATATGATTCAAATGATAACTTGAGCTCGCACACTGCAGACCCTGCAGGTTTATATATCCCATTGTTGAGGTGTCTGGCTGAACAGAACAACACACACACACAATTTGGATGTGTGTCAGCCACTGTGGGTGGGGTGTTGCGTAGGCCATTAGAAGTATTGCATTTTGTTGTACGCAATCACATTTGACTGGATGGAGAACAAAGCTGATTGTTTTGCTCGCTTCTACCAAAACTAATAACAAAAATGACCTGTGTCGGTGTAAAAGTAAGAGGGTACATGAAGTGTACGGATGAACAAAGCCCCGCCTCCCCCACAGAGCCTTCATGTAGAGTACCTTTGTTCGGTATTGTCGGTCCTCCTATGCAGGTAGACTATATACAGTATGTAGGTCATGCTTTGAGTTCATCACAATGCTCGTTCTCTCAGCTTGGATAAGGCTTAATGGAGGGGAAAGAAGATGGACGTACCATCAGGGATTTAAAGTGCAGCGACCGTTGAGCATGACTGTTTTTGTTTGGGGGCGTTCGTTGTTTAAACTTTAATAACGTTCTGGAGTGCATGAGAAAGTGGAAAGGAAAGCATAGGAAACTAGAACCAATGTTGTGATAGTGGTAATGCTGAGCCCACGTTAATTAAATAAACCCTGATGGGTACATTGTAAAGCAAAGGTTTCCTCGGAAACATTCTAAGAAGACTATTACACGAAGCAAAAACGGCAAAAATGGAAAAAAAGGGCCAAGAGGTTAATCTGTGTTCAAATAAACCTACCATTGAAATTATAGACTGAGCATTTCTTTGTTAGTGGGCAAACTTACAAAATCAGCTGGGGTTCAAATAGTTTTTTCCCTCACTGTATTTGAATTGTTAATTTTTTAACAGTAAAGACAACTAAAAGCATGCATTTTAAGCAAGACCAACAATTTAAAAATATAAAGAGTCTCTGATTTGGCTGGATTAAAATGCATGAGAAAGTTTTATATTTTCAACATTTTTTGTGATTTCTCTCATGTTTTACTTTAAAATGTCTGCCGAAAAAATTAAATTATTTATTTTTATGATATATTTACTTTATTTCCGCAATATTTTAACTTTATTTGTATTAATATTATATTTTTTCCCCAATCCAATATTCCAAAAAAATTATTTTGTTTTATTTTCTCATACTACTACATTAAAAAAAACCTCTATGCTACTAAAATTACATTTTTTTTACTCATATTACAAGTTTATTCTCATATAATTGTGACTTTCTGCTCTTAATATTCCCGCGACCCTAATTAGGATAAGCGGTATAGAAAATGAATGAATGAATGCTCCAGTGCAGGGTGTACCCCGCCTCCCGCCCGAAGTCAGCTGGGATAGGCTCCAGCATACCCGCGACCTTAATGAGGATAAGCGCCATAGAAAATGGATGGATGGGTGGATGAATGAATGCTTTTAATACTTTCACTTTCTACTTGTAAAATTACAAACATTTTTCCATTTCTGCTATTGTTTCTTTTTTTATTTATTTTTCAAACATTTCACCTTTCTTGTAAATTTTCTTCTCCTAATTATGACTTTCTTCCTGTAATATTTTGACTTTATTGTCGTAACATTCTAGCCTTTTCCACAACCTAATTTTCCCAAAATGACCGCTTTATTCCTTGTTTTGTTTGTTTCCCATAGTATTACCACTTTTGAAAACAAACTATGTTTTCTCTCATACTAAAGACCCCCCCCTGCAACATTATCCCTGAAAATGTCAACTTTTTTTGGTTAGATTACAGCTTTTTCTCTTAATATTTTGACTTTATTCTTGTAAAGTTACTGCTGATTTGTCCAAGTTTTTTGTTAAATTATATTTTTAGAATGTGTCACAGGTAAAAAAAAAAAAAAAATCCACCTGCACCGCACTTTGAACATCCCTGTTGTAAAGCAGCACATGTTAAATATATTTCCAAGAATTTTTTTTTTTAATAAATAAATGTTAATAAACATCTGAGACCCAGATGTGGTCATCAATGTGGACATCCTTATGAAAAAACTATGTCATCTTAATCCCAGTGTTTTTGACATGCTTATTTGCTTTTGAAGAGACTATAAATTGACTAGTCGTGTTAATTGGGGCATTTTTTGATGGAATTATGGACTGAGCCGAGCAGTGATGTTTAAAATGGTGTCTAACAATGATGTATCACATCAAAGTCAATGTCCCTACTGCTGAAATCTTGGATGAGATTATAGAAAAGCCAGTTTGCTGCAGGAAGATTCTTTTCAATATGTAAATCAATATGTAAATCTCAAGTGGACATTTGCTAAAAGTTTGAAGTGACCTACATTAGCTGCACACATCTTTGTAAAGTTCTTTTTTTCATTTGTGACACAGCATGAAGCGCCTCGCTGTCTTCATGTGTTGTTTATTTATTTTTTGTCATCCTGGCAGGTGGCCCAGAGAGAGCCAGGAAGACGGAGGACTTCTTTCTCTTTTCTAAGCATCAGGGCAAAAAGAGGATGAAGATGCCCAAGCCGGTGAGTGGTTTTTTTTTTTTAATTGGCTCTCACACCCGCCTGAAAGTATTTATTAGGTTTGGTATTGTCGGAAAACCATGTATGTTCAATTAACCATTTTTTAATGTCTTTTTTTATTGCCTGTATTGTAATAATAATGTAATTGTAATAATAGCTTTGTCAGGAAAGTTCTTGATAAAAATACATTTTAAATGTTTACTGACTAACTAGTTAAATGGAATATATAAAGAGTGTCCTTGCACATATTGTTGCATTTTTTTGTTTTATCAGTTGTACAGCAGTCTGTTAAGAGGAAACACGATTCATATCGCCACCTACTGTACGGAATTGGGGGAGGCCGCCACAACAACATTAATGTATGGGAAACACAAAATAACTCATGACCCCTTTTTTAGTAAGGGACCAGCATCGGACTGCATGTCGTCACTCGTTTTCATAAAATTTTTATTCAAAACCCATCACTGTTTCATGGTTGAATATGACCATTTGTTATATTAAATAAAATAATAATTATTATTATTATTCAAGCAAATGTTATGTAAAATGTGCCCAAATTAATAGTTTTCAAGCATAAAAATGGTTAAATGAACTAGACTACAAATTTAAGTTTTAATATCAAATTTACATTTTCATAGTCAACTGGGATAGGCTCCTCCTTATGAGGATAAGCGGTATTGAAAATGAATGAATGAATAGTTATAGACATAATGTTGATATTTAGTATTATACACGGGTCACTAGGTGTCCGTAATATTACATTAATGGTTCTCAATTATTTTCTATCATGCCCCCACTGGGAGACAGAATATGGCCAATTTTTAATGTAATGTTGGCAGGTCTGCACTAATGCAGTTTTAATGTCTATTATATTGGGTAATAGGAGTGTAAAGGTGCTTACAGGGATGTTTATGTCTACAGGGCATTTATAATGTAAAAAACTTTATTTAGAAGGTGGTAAACATGTTTTCTATGCTCTAACTGAAAATATTTCATTTATAAATAATGAATCCTGCTTCACCAAAATTCACTTAACACGGTCAAGTTTGGAACCAATTAACCGCAATAACTGAAAGATTGCTGTAAAGTATAAGTGATTGATAGGATGTGACGATTGCACACAGGCATCATCCAGCCTCTGTTACAGCTCTGATACTATCTTCTAAGGTAGAAAAACGTTGGGTCAACTGTTTCCCAATTCTGGAAAAGGTAGGGAAAAGCTATTAATAAAAGGTGGAAAAGACGCTAGTAAAGGAGACGATCAATAAAAAGATAGTTTCACAAAACATGCGTTCATTGGTTGTCTAGCTTCATGCATTTAATAAAAAGTTTTAAAATACAGTGGTGTGAAAGTGTTGGCCCTCTTCCTGATGGTTTTTAGAATCTTTGTCACACTTAACACACCTGAATACAAAATCCAATTTTTGAATGAAACTTTTTTTTATGGCTTTTGGCTATTTATGGCTTTTTATGGGAAATAACCCTCTCGTTCACCGGGGATGACTCCAGCACAGAGTCACTAAGCCGGGGGGCTATTAATAAGCCCACACCAGCTGCCTCTCCCCTGCAGCAACTCCAGAGAAGAACAAGGTCCAGCCCCTCTCAAGAAATTTGGTTTTAGAGCCCCAACTGTGGGTCTATATCTATATCTAGATATGGTGGGACTATATCTAGTCGGAATGTCTCCGCCTCTTCCACAAGCTCCGGCTCTTTCCCCACCAGAGAAGTGACATTCCATGTCCCAAGAACCAGATTTGGCCGCCAAAGACCAGGTCGCCCGGACACCCGCCCTCGACCACCACCCAAATCCCATTGCACCAGACCCTTATGCTTGCCCCTGCAGGTGGTGGGTCTGCGGAGGGGAGTTCCCGTGTGGCTTCTTCGGGCTAGGCCCGGCCAGGCTGCACGGGTAAAGGCCTGGCCACCAGGCGCTTGCCTGCGAGCCCCTCCCCCAGGCCTGGCTCCAGGGTGAGGCCCCGGTGTCCCACGTCCGGGCGAGGTGCGGTCACTTCTCTTGATTTTCTTCATCATTAGGGTCTTCTGAATAACTCTTAGTCTGTCTCTTAGTCACCTAGAACCTGTTTGCCTTAGGAGACCCTACCAGGGCCATAAAGCCCCCGACAACATAGCTCCTAGGATCATTCGGGCACTCAAACCCCTCCACCACAATAAGGTGGTGATTCACGGAGGGGCCTTAAAAAAGCCCTCACCTATGGTCATGAGTTATGGGTCATGACCGAAAGAACGAGATCGCGGATACAAGCGGCGGAAATGAGTTTCCTCCGTAAGGTGGCTGGACTCACCCTAAGAGATAGGGTGAGGAGCTCGGCCATCTGGGAGGAGCTCAGAGTAGAGCCGCTGCTCCTTCATATCGAGAGGAGCCAGTTGAGGTGGCTTGGGCATCTCATCCGGATACCTCCCGGGCGCCTCCCTGGTGAGGATTTTCGGGCATGCCCAGCCGGGAGAAGGCCCCGGGGAAGACCTAGGATACGCTGGAGGGACTATGTCTCACAGCTGGCCTGGGAACGCCTTGGTGTCCTCCCGGTGGAGCTGGAAGAGGTTGCTGGGGACCGGGAGGTCTGGACTTCCCTACTGAGACTGCTGCCCCCGCGACCCGGACCTGGATAAGCGGAAGAAAATGGACTGGAATGGAACTTTTTTAGGTCAAAGAAAAATCCAAACCTGCATGGCTCTGTGTAAAAAAGTGATTGCCTCGCCCTGTTAATACAAAACTTAGCTGAGATTAATTGAGATCTGACCTCTAACTTTGTAGACCATGCTTCGCCAATGGGCGTGTTTTCTGCGCATTTTGCCAGGCGCAAGTGGCAAAGAGGGAGGAGAAAAGGCGTCACTGGGTTTAACACAGCCGGGTCAAATCTTTACCAATCAAACAAGCTCCTCTCCTCATGTTTAAATGCGCCACTGGCGAAGCGAATTGCAAGTTTTGTTGAATATGGATGAAGACAGCGGAAGACGGCCAAACTTCTGCCAGACGGAAAGTGATGTTTTGGTTCGGGAGGTCCAAGCTCGCAGTGGCCGAATATATGGTCACGCAAGCAGACCTTCACGGGCTGATGATGCAAAAGTGGCCTGGGAGGAGAATACAAGTATTGTAAATCAGGTTTGCCGTGACGTACTGAGGACCTTTGCCCCGTGGAAAAAAACGGTTCAATAATGTCAGAAGAAGCAAAAGAAAAACTATCAGAGCACCGGTAAGGTAAGCATTTTTCCCCACTAATAAAGACACTCGTATTTAATAGCCTATACTTTCAATATGTAATATAATATGTATATGTAATATGAATAAACCAAAACCATTCATAATGGGGATGAAATCCAAAACAATCCATCCATCCATCCATTTTCTTCTGCTTATCCGAGGTCGGGTCGTGGGGGCAGCAGTCTCAGTTGGGAAGTCCAGAGGTCCCTCTCCCCGGCCACTTCGTCTAGCTCTTCCCAGCGGATGCCGAGGCGTTCCCAGGCCAGCTGAGAGTTATAGTCTCTCCAACGTGTCCTGGGTCTTCCCTGAGGCCTCCTACCGGTTGGACGTGCCCTGAACACCTCCCCAGGGAGGCTTTCGGGAGGCATCCTTACCAGATGCCCGAGCCACCTCATCTGACTCCTCTCAATGCGGAGGAGCAGCGGTTCTACTCCGAGTCCCTTCTGGATGACAGTGCTTCTCACCCTATCTCTAAGGGAGAGCCCATCCACCCTGCGGAGAAAACTCATTTCGGCCGCTTGTACCGGTGATCTTGTCCTTTTGGTCACTACCCAAAGCTCATGACCATAGGTGAGGGTAGGAAAGAAGATCGACCGGTAAATCGAGAGCTTTGCCTTTTGGCTCATCTCTCTTTTCACCACGGCAGACCGGTTCAGAGTCCGCACCACTGCAGATGCTGCACCTATCCGCCTGTCCATCTCACATTCCATCCTTCCATCACTCGTGAACAAGACCCCTAGGTACTTAAACTTCTCCACTTGAGGCAGGACCTCATCCCCGACCCGGAGATGGCACTTCACCCTTTCCCGGGCGAGAACCATGGACTCGGACTTGGAGGTGCTGATTCTCATTCCAACCGCTTGACACTCAGCTGCGAACCGATCCATTGAGAGTTAAAGGTCACTGCTCGATGAAGCCAACAGGACCACATCATCTGCAAAAACCAGAGATCGAATCCTGCGGCCACCAAACTGAAACCCCTCAACGCCCTGGCTGCGCCTAGAAATTCTGTCCATGAAAGTAATGAACAGAATCGGTGACAAAGGGCAGCCCTGGCGGAGTCCAACCCTCACGGGTACGTGTCCAATTTATTTCCGGCAATGCGAACCAAACTCTGACACCAGTCATACAGGGAACGAACCGCCTGGATTAGGTGGTCCGATACCCCATATTCCCGGAGCACTCCCCACAGTAATCCCCGAGGAACACGCTCGAATGCCTTCTCCAAGTCCACAAAACACATGTAGACTGGTTGGGCATGCACCCTTAAGGACCCTGCCGAGAATATAGAGTTGGTCCACAGTTCCACGACTAGGACGAAAACCACACTGCTCCTCCTGAATCTGAGATTTGACTATCCGGCGGATCCTCCTTTCCAGAACCCCTGAATAGACCTTACCGGGAAGGCTGAGGAGTGAGATCCCACAATAGTTAGAACACACCCTCCGTTTCCCCTTCTTGAAAAGCGGGACCACCACCCCGGTCTGCCAGTCCAAGCACCGACCCCGATGTCCACGCGATCCTGCAGAGTCGTGTCAACCAAGACACGCCAACAGCATCCAGGGCCTTAAGGAACTCCGGACGGATCTCATCCACCCCCGGGGCCTTGCCACCAAGGAGCTTTTTGACCACTTCGGTGACCTCAGCCCTAGAGATAGGCGAACCCGTCCCAGAGTCCCCAGGCACTGCTTCCATGTTGTTAGGCGTGTCGGTGGGATTGAGGAGGTCTTCAAAGTATTCCCTCCACCGGTCTGCAACATCTCGAGTCGAGTTCAGCAGCACACTGTCCCCACCATACACGGTGTTGACTGTGCACTGCTTCCCCCGCCGGAGACAGCGGATGGTGGTCCAGAATCTCTTTGAAGCCATCCGGAAGTCGTTTTCCATGGCCTCTCCAAACTCCTCCCAAGTCCGGGTTTTTGCCTCAGACAACGCTTGGTCTTCCGGTACCTGTCAGCTGCCTCCAGAGTCCCAAATCCAAAACAAGTGTGCATAAAAGACGCATTGCCAAGCTGGTGGTCTGGCGCTTGTCACTTGTGTTATTACACAATTCTTTATCATCATTTATGCAATTCTCAGTTACACAATCAAAAATGTCCATATGATGCAATACAATACATATTTACAATGAACCACATCCATATCAGATCCACTGGCCACCGATGAGGAGGAGGAGGATGATGATGAGGAGGAGGAGGAGGGGGGCAGCGATTCGCGGACAGATGAGGTGGAGACAGCACGACAGAGATAGACGGCACAGTCTATATAGATTAAAATAGATGCTGATTCAGATAGTTAATTTAAAAAGTGGTTGTTGTGATTTTTAAATGCATTCAAAAGTGCCTGACATTGTGTAAACCTGCATATGGGGTTTTGGAGACGTGTGCGCACTATTCAGCCAAATTACTGCTAGACCGGTCGCGCTTCGCTTTGTGTCGAGAGTAGACCAGGTTGGAGCTGGTGAGCTTTCAGCGCACATCTGGCAAAGCCTATTGGCATGAAATTGTCACTACGCTAGGCTGAATCAGTCGGCACCTTAGTCTGCACACCTTCGATCTACCAAATTGGCTGCCCATGGTGTTACGCTGGACAAAATTACCACTGCGCAGCCTGCGCCAAGCTGCGCAACACACGAAATTAGAGCCCCTATCGATGTAATTTCTAAAACTTTCGGACTCCAGCCAGCCACAGCAAGAGCCAGTATCCACAAATGGCCAAAACATGGAACAGTGGACAATCATTGACGGCCAACCAAAATGACCCTAAGAGTGCAGAGACCCCACAACAACCTCCAAAGAACTGCAGGTCTCACTTGCCTTAGTTAAGGACAGTCTTCATGAGTCTACCCTAAGAAAGACACTGGGCAAAAACGGCTTGCGTGGCAGAGTTCAAGACCAAAATTGCTGCTGAACAAAAGGAACATTAAGGTTCGCCTCTATTTTGCGAGAAAACATCTTGATGATCTTTGGGAAAATACTGTTAAACTTTTTGGAACGTGTGTGTCGCTTTACATCTGGCGTAAAGGTAACGCCTAATTTCAGAAAAACAACATCATACCAACAGTGAAATATTGTGGTTGTGGTGTAATGGTCTGGGGCTGTTTAGCTGCTTCAGGATCTGGAAGACTTGCTGTGTTAAATGGAAGCATGAATTCTGCTGTCTACCAAAAAATACAGAAGGAGAATGTCTGGCCATCTGTTGGTGAGATCAAGCTGAAACCGAATTGGGTTGTGCAGCAGGACAATGATCCAAAACATATCAGCATATCCACCTCTGTTTGGCTGAAGAAAAAAAACACATGAAGACTTTGGAGTCTGACCTGAATCCTATTGAGATGCTGTGGCATGACCTTAAAAAGGTGCTTCATGCTGGAAAAGCCTCCAATGTGGCTGAATGACAACAATTCTTCAAAGATTTCTCCACTCCATTCTGTGTTCAGTTGTGTTGTCATTGACTAATATTTCAATGTGTTTGGAAACCTGAAACATTTAAGTGTGACAAAATAAGAAATCAGGACACTTTTTCACACCACTGTAAATCTGTCTTAAATCCTCAAAGTGGACTTACAAGGTTGGACCTTGTAAAGAGTGATGCTGTTATTGTCTGTTCTGCAGCATTCAATGCATTTGTTCTGGTTTTTACGTTTTGCTGTTGCAACAATGGCTTATTTTTCCTCAGCGAGAAACGAGGCTTTTAGGATGAGGGTGAGGAGAAAGTGTCACAGTAAGCAAGAATCAGAGAGAAGCACTTTGTTCACCTCCGACATCCAAGCCGCCTTAAGAGGAACTCCCACGCTGGTTACATTATATGCTGTGCCTGTGACCTCAACACACACACGGAGCCCTTTCACTGCTCGGCATGTGCATTGTGCAGCACGCCACCGACGCTCCGGCAGCCACACTTGTTAAAATCATGTCTGCTAGATTGTTAGCCGCGTAGCAGGTGAAGCAGGCGAACCTCCAACAAGGACCGTAAAGCTCTTGTCTTTGTTGCCCCTCTTGTCTCTGAAGCAGCTGATAAGCAAATATGTGTCACGGTGCATCCCTAAGGTTGTGTTTTAATGGCGCCCTCCTGGCTAGGAATTCAAAGCTGATCCTTGGCGCCCGAGCGGTCACGCTTCCCGGCTTTAATGTGCTCACCTGGTCCTTGCTTATCTTTTACCTTGCATTTCATTTGATAAAAGCCCACAATGCAACACTTCACACAGGAGCAACTTGATCGTTTCCTTGGTCTTACGTGGTGGGCAACCAAATAAGAGCTGAGTTGTGTGGCAACATCCCATAATAATACTTACCTATTATTCCCACCTGGCCTACTTATCTTAAGTACAGCACATGTCTGTAGTAACAGTTTTATCTGTTTGGTAGTAAATACACTTAAGGCCAACAAAGGAGAGCAAAAACATGGCAACAAAAGAACAACATTACACCCTGGCGGAGGTCAAATGTTGCTGTAGAATTTGTTCAAAGACATGGATTTTCTGTATACTTAGATCAGCCCCTCCTAGGTGTGCGCGTGTGTGTGCGTCTGAGTAGTCTGAGCTGTTAATCCACGCTGCGAGACGTGCAGAGTCGTGCATTATTGATCGATTGTGGCGTATTGCACATGCTGTCGGGGCTTTAAATATTTCCATCCATCCATCCATTTTCTATGCCGCTTATCCTTATTAGGGTGGCGGGTATGTTCAAAAGAGTTATTTTAGTTTTTATAATAGCAATTATACAAGTCACTACATCTAATTAGAAGGAGCTTGTGGACATCAAACCCCACTCATTTGGCTGTAACTTTATGGAATAATAATAATAATTGCTTTTTTCCCACAATAACAGAGCATTGTGAATAAATTATGAAATGACTATATTGCAGTTGTAAATTCAAAAATTCTTTATTGTCGTTTTTTCATTATGTCATGGAACTATGTTTTACATGGTCAGGACTGCAATCTATTTGTGGCCACATGCAGGAAGTGTGTGTGTGTTTATAATCTAACTTTCTAAAAATAGCAGTTGCTAAATTGGCATTATTAATCCCTCCTCAGACATCTTCTTCTTTGGCAATTCATTAATAATAAATGATAGCTGTTTTGTGGTTGACTATGGCCTATTATTAGGGATGCTCTGATCTGGGTTTTGTGCTGCCGATTCCGATACCGATCATCCATGAGTGAGATTGGCCAATACCGATCACATGGATTTCAATTTAGTCAATGGTACGGCCTGAGGCCGCCGTTAGACAATAGGTAATTTTTTTTTTAAATCAACTTTTGAGGGGATTGTTTTTTATTTTTTTTTTATTTTTTTTACTATTTGACACAAACCTACAAATGTAGGGGAAATAAAATGGTCAATGATTTAGTTTTTAGTTCAAGATAAAATGAACAATAAAATAATACAAATAAGTGTCTATTAAATAGAAATCTGTCCTGCTTAACTTAAAACAGGATTGGAGCATACCTACCTGTTATTAGTCAAAAAATATTGAAAGACATGTCATATGTTGTATTCTGGTCACCAGGCATCAGTAATGTTGCATTGGTCAGACATTACCTTACATTACGTTAACTTCACACTCCATCTGACATGATGGAGTGAAAAAAGGTTCTTCCATGCTGTGTGACTGTAGAAGTGGTATGTTTGTGGCTTCTTACTTTGTTCTTCTTCCCCACTCTGTTCGAAACACTTATATTCAGAACAAATAAATTGGAGGCTACCTAGTTATATGCAATAGAAAACATAAGTAACATAACAAACACAAATAAAAAAGGAATAATAGGAGTGAAAAGGCGACGATAGTGGTGTTATTTCACGTCTATGGGGCTCTATTAATGGTAAAACTTGTATTTAGAAAGTCATTAACAGTTTTTTATGCTCTAACGACAGTATGAAAATAATCTTTATCAATATGGAATTCTACTTTGCGGACATTCACTTATCGCGATCGAGTCTGTAACCAGTTAACCCAGATAAACGAGGGATGACTAACATGAGAGTATGGTGGGGGAGTTTGACTCAGGAACAGACTATTTCTACTTATATTATTCCCTGGAGGATAAACGACATTGTTTGGAGTGGGATGGTGGCGTGTTTTATTGGATGTGTGGAGGTAGGTAAAATGCAGAGTGAACACAAGGTTAAAGTGGACAAGGTGATGGGGGCAGGTTGTTGTAAAAGCGCCAAAGAAGCTAACGTGGCTGTCGTTTTCCACCAAGGCTGTTAACCAGCTTAGCGGCAAAGGGCTTTTAATTATGGCTGGACTTGTACGCACAAACACTGTCACTGAGCGGCTCTGATGCCTCCGCACACAAACAGGCATACAATATATTTGAAAACTACCAGGCTGGCCTGGATTGTTATGAGACATGTAGGTTCCCGTTCACTGCCCAGAACAGGTCTTGTATCTTAACAACAGCATTCTCTAGAACTGCTTGCTCTTTCCCGTTAACCCGTAAGACAATCTGGATAATCCTGGCTGCCCACTTCCCCACATCTGTCCGAGCATTTGAGCCGCCCAGTGACCTCTTTTACCTCCGTCCTTTTTACCTACCTCCATCTGAAACATGTTTCTGCAGCAGTTTTACAGCCAATACCATTGGCTAATATTTCCATTCAAGATCTGTGTCTGAAACACCTAAATAGACAGGTAACATATTAAAGTAAGGTAATGTCGAGTACTATCATGCCATCGCATGAGACAACCAAGAAAACAAACACAAGGCACCATTGTGACGCTAACTTCACTGGCTTGGGGAACCTCACTCGATTCACTTAATGTTTGTGTCCTCAGCCAGTTTGTTTTCTTTTTTTTTTGGTTTATTTATTACATCAGTATTACATCATCAAAAACGTAGAAGGCTGCAGGGCCTGAGGCTCAGAGCTAAATACCTTCACGTCTAAATAGACGATAGGAACAAATTAAAGTAAGGCAATGTTGAGTACGAACATGCCATCACATGAGAGAAAACAAACACAAGGTAACATTGTGATGCTTTACACCAGCGTGCGCTGTGGTTCTATTTCATTTTTCTCTAATATACCAAATTGTTCATAACTGGCGAGGCAACAACTAGCTGGGCCCATTAATAGCATCTTCTGGGCGTTGCTGCTGACTAGTGCAATCCAGTTAACCCTCTTTTGTTTACGTCATGGGGTGTACAAAGTGTGTCCCGGTTTCCATTTGCATCCAACATGGTTTTTCTATTAGCCTGCAGCATATTCTTAAAATATTATTTAGTACGAACACCTGCGAAAATGGACATTTCTCCAATAATCTTACACAAATAAATTCAAAATGTTACAAGAAAAAAGTTAGGAATTAACGAGAAGTTAAGTTGAGTTTTTAGGT
This sequence comes from Oostethus manadensis, assembly GCA_024372805.1. NCBI lineage: Eukaryota > Metazoa > Chordata > Actinopteri > Syngnathiformes > Syngnathidae > Oostethus > Oostethus manadensis. The sequence continues at coordinate 215,519 of QODF01000295.1, forward strand.
TTATGAGAATAGCATCGTAATATTATAAAGAAAAATAATGTTGTTTTTATAGCATAAAGGAAAAAAGATATACTGTAAAAGTTCTAATATTATGAGGAACAAAATAAAGTTGTCATTTTTGGGAAAATTAAGTTGCAAAAGACAGTGTTACCAGAAAAAGTCAAAATGTTATGGGAACAAAGCACTAAAAATGGAAAATAAAAATGTACAATAAGAAAATAAACTAAAAAAAACCCAGCAGAAATGGAAAATAGCCGGAATTTTACAAGGGTAAAGTCAAAAAGAAATCTAAAAAGAAATAAATTGTATTTAAACAAAAAAAAGTTGCAGTTTTACAAGAATAAACGTGAGCAAATACAAGGTTGAATAGCATAGCGTTGAATGTTAAAAGTTTTTTTAAGTCATAATTTTAGGAGAACAAACAAAACCAAAATAGGCCACACGGTGGTCGAGTGGGCATTTGGAAGACCTAGGATCGAATCTCCGTTTGGCATCTATGAGTTTGCATGTTCTCCCCGTGACATGATAAAAATGAATCTTGATAATTAGAGATATTTTAAGTATATTGTATCTTGACCATCGCTAATAAAAATAATGATGTTAAAGTTGTGGTGCGCTGTGTAGAAACACGGCTGCACATACTTGAACTGTCCTTCATTGACTCCTGACGTTGAAATAGCATTGGAATACAGGAATAGCATCTTGCCTCATCGATTGCCCGAAGGTGGGAAACCCCCACCCTATTTGTGTGCCACACACACACACTCATAGACACACACATACACACGTAATTACGCTGTCTTTGCAGTAAAATGGACGGAAAATGTTACCGCCCGCTACCGTGGAAACCTTATCAACAAGCTGCAGTGATGTGTGTGCATAAAGAAGTGACCTCGAAGGCAGCATACAGCCATGGCCGTGCTCACACACAATACAAACACACACACACACACTTTCCCAAGAAGATGCACAAGGGGGTTAGCTTTTGTCTGCCACATGTGGTGTGTTGTTGGGTTCTTATTGTTGGCGTCTTTTTGTCTTTACTGACCATTGCTTTCTTGTAAGTTCCACCTTATGACCTTTTTGTCTGCCTACCGATATTACACACACGCAGGACACAGACTGTTAAACTAATTCTTAAATATAACATAATATAACTATAATAGAATTGAATGACCTTTCTTACCTTTTCTCTCAACACTCTCATAGGAAACAATGGAAATGGAAGTAATCTGTTCTAGGGTCAAACTGTGTCCGTCATTATGCCTTAACTGCACAGACAATATTTTAAGTCCCATTTTCACGTTTGTAACTACCACGTTAGTGGTAAAGGAAGCGTAGCAGAGCTAACCTTTGAATGTGTACAATCCGCCCCCGTTTTGTGCTGACATTACAAGCCACACCCCACATAACGCACACGCCTTTAATCTGTTTGTTGACAGCTAATGATGGCAATTTGGCAAATTTTAGCTATTAACACTAGGTATCCCCAAATGTATAGCTTATCGTAACCCCACAATGACTTCAAATTGTCACACATTAAAGAAAAAAAAATCTAAGATTTCGGGCTTCGGGATTTCTCTGACAATGGTTGTTAAAATGGAGTAATAAAATCATCAGATTTCAGTAAAGAATAAAGTCGTAAATTTACGACAATAACTTTGTATATTTACGAGAAGAAGCTTTCTTGTTTTCTCGTAACATTACGACTTTTAATTTTATAATGTTATGGCTGTTATTCTTGTGAAATTATGAATTTTAATCTTGTAATATTATACTTTTAATTGCATAACACTGAAAAAAACATTCCTATCAAATTACAACTTTTAAACTCGAAATCTTTTATTTTTTTTAAATATTGACTTAACACTCCTTTGTACAAAAAGGTGTAAAACATGACAACAAATATTTTTTAACAATCCCGACTGTAGCCTAACAGTAGCTCATAAATAAATAAGTAGCTGGTTCTGGTAATGTTCTACAGCATAAATATAGTAGTGCTGTGGAATGTCAGCTCTGGATCCGAATTTGATCAATACAAGGTACACATTAAAAGAATCATCGACGCAACAGAAAAGAAATTGAAACTATTTTTTTAATCAAATGTATGAATGAATTTTGAACAATATGATATGGCACAGAATGCCAAAGGTAGCTGGGTGACTAATAATATGTCCACAATAAAACACACAGCATGTCTTAAGATCAGGCAGTGGCAAACCTTTGGCAAAGTGGTTGTCTATTTATGGTGGTCATCAAACACAACAACGTACTTGCAACAGAACAAAAACAACACATCCACAGAAAGTTAATGTAGGACATAAATCAACTATTTGTACCACGTGGGTGAAAAACAACAACTAAGCGCTAAACATTACATGAAACTCAAAACTGTTATTTTTGAATGCCCACAAGGCTTGCTGGGTAATCAAGCGGTAACAACATTATGAACTATGAACAATAAAACATTGGCTATCAAGAGTAGGTTAATGTCCGTCCTTGTTTTCTTCTGATGACCTCCACAACATATTTTGCAATAAAGCAAAAATGGGACAAACAGCAAGAGTACCACAAGCTACCCAGCATGCCTTGCAGCGTAAATGTAAGGGTGTTTTTGAGGCATATGGCAATTGTGCACAGAGATTTACTTGTATTCCCACATGGTGCAGTAGGTAGGTTACTTGTGCGTCGTGTGTGTTGATTTGTTGTTTGGACGGCTTTTTTGTACAAGCTACAGATTCCATTGGACTATTTTGGCTCAAACGTGGCCCAATAGCACTGCAAGTCATGATGCCAGCTACAATTTTGATGTTAAAGGTTTTCAAAAAATCTATTTGAAAATGCCTTGTGGGCCGGATTAAGGCACTTGGCGGGGCTGATGTGGCCCGCAGGCTGCAGTTTGCCCACCACTGCTGTAGGTTATGTTCCAATGAAAGCATAAAACAGGCAATAATAACAATATTTAAAAGCCAATTATGAAAAGCCCCTTATAGCAAACCATGACCGCAGTTTTGATTGTACATTTTTATGTTATTTTTGCTCTTTGTTGCGCAGACAAACGTTCGTGTTACCACCATGGATGCTGAGCTGGAGTTTGCCATCCAGGCCAACACCACAGGCAAGCAGCTTTTTGACCAGGTTAGAAACACACACACACACACACTCGAGCGCTTTTCTCCCAAGAATCACTAAGTCATCTTTTGTTGTTCCTTCCGCACTTGAAATGTGTGCCAGTAGGTGCTTGGTTGGGTCTGGAAGGCCTCTGGTTCTGTAGAATACAGGACTGACAAAGATCTCTTTGTGTGTTTGTAGGTGGGCGTGTGCATGTGCTAAAGGGCAGCTTTCAGCATTGTTCTGTGACTGAAAGCTTTCAATGATGCAGAGGGAGGAAAATAAATGTGTGTGCGTGTGTGTGTGAGTGTTGTTCTTTTAATGGGATCTGCTTTTTATAAGAAGGAGACATCGCAGCTTCACAGACGTAGATGTAACAATACATCTGTCCTCTTAAATCGTGAACCAATCTGGAGAGCGGTGACGCATACAAGTACTGTTTATCCAACAATCAAATTACATGCTGAGTACACAAATCCATACATGTTGGCAGGTCTGCACTGATATTGAAAGTCCTCCCAGCCTCTCACCTGACAGTCAACCGAACCCCTCTAGGCGGCCCGCCCCACCCCACTGTTTCAGAAGCGCTGCATTATGACGATTTCAATTGTCAAGTAGTGTGTTTCGTGACTATGAACCGTGTCCTCTGTGATTTCTGTCATTCGAGCACACAAATGTCTGCTTGTCCTGAGGGCTGGTTTTATCCTGGAACCATGAATGGCAAGAGAAGTTCATTGATGACACATCTTCAGGCTAAAACTACACACCTACACAGAAATCCACGCCTCTAGTCTCAAAACCCGATGGACCATTAGGATGTTGGTAACAAGTGTTTGTGATGTCTTTTAAAGCGTGGTAATGAGACTTTGCGTTCCTCCAGGTGGTGAAGACCGTGGGTCTGAGGGAGGTGTGGTTCTTCGGCCTGCAGTACACAGACAGCAAAGGCTACGTGACGTGGTTGAAGCTCAACAAGAAAGTGGGTGACCCTGAATGCAACACAACTCCCTTCATTTGTCATTCCCTCAAGGAGGATGATCTGTTTCACATTCGGGCGGATTTGTCTGTCCAGGTGACGCAGCAAGACGTGAAAAAGGAGAACCCGCTGCAGTTCAAGTTCAGAGCAAAGTTCTTTCCAGAGGATGTCTCAGAGGAGCTCATCCAGGAGATCACACAGCGACTCTTCTTCTTGCAGGTACCAAAACACAACACATTCCCAGAAGAAGGTTGCACGGCATGAAAGCTAAGATGTGTGTGTGTGTGTGTGTTTGTGTGTGTGTGTACCTGCAGGTGAAGGAAGCCATACTGAATGATGAGAATTACTGCCCTCCTGAGACCGCTGTGCTCTTGGCCTCCTACGCCGTCCAGGCCAAATATGGAGACTACAGCAAAGATGTCCATAAGCCTGGTTACCTGGCTGCAGACCGTCTGCTGCCACAGAGGTATACACACACACACGCACAAATGTTTGGATCGCACAATTACCTGTTGGGTTACGTGTGGTTGAGGAGTTCAAGTATCTCGGGTTCTTGTTCACAAGTGAGGGACAGTTGCAGCTTTGAGGTCGACAGACGGTTCGGTGCAGCGTCAGCAGTAATGCGGTCGCTGTACCGGACCGTCGTGGTGAAGAGAGAGCTGAGCCGGAAGGCAAAGCTCTCTGTTTACCGATTGATCTACGTTCCCACCCTCACCTATGGTCATGAGTTATGGGTCATGACCGAAAGAACGAGATCGCGGATACGAGCGGCGGAAATGAGTTTCCTTCGTAGGGTGGCTGGACTCACCCTAAGAGATAGGGTGAGGAGCTCGGCCATCCGGGAAGGAGCTCAGAGTAGAGCCACTGCTCCTTCATATCGAGAGGAGCCAGTTGAGGTGGCTCGGGCATCTCATCCGGATACCTCCCGGCCACCTCCCTGGTGAGGTGTTTTGGGCATGCCCAGCCAGGAGAAGGCCCCAGGGAAGACTTAGGACATGCTGGAGGGACTATGCCCTCACAGCTGGCCTGGGAACGACTTGGTGTCCTCCCGGTGGAGCTAAAAGAGGTCGCCGGAGACCGGGAAATTTGGATTTCCCTACTGAAACTGCTGCCCCTGCGACGCGGACCCGGATAAGCGGAAGAAAATGGAACGGAATGGTTATGTGTGTTTGTGTTGTAGAGTTCTGGAGCAACATAAGCTGACAAAGGAGCAGTGGGAGGACAGAATACAGACCTGGCACGAGGAACACAGAAGCATGCTCAGGTATGTGTGTGTACCTGTGTGTGTCTGAGATACCAATATTATGTCATATTTAATGATCAAAATACATCTAATCTATTTGATATGCTATAGTAACATCATGTTTGATGTACTTCTAATTAACATCATATTCAGTGTACTATATTTACACTATACTGTATGTAATGGTCTGCATACCTTTCATGTACCATAATACATCATATTCAATGTAGCTGGAATGTACCGTATTTACATCATATTGAATGAACATGGAATCTACCATAATTACATGATATATAATGGTCCAAGCACCTCACATGTGCCATTTACATCACTTTTATTGTACCATATTTACACTATATTTGATGTACCATATATAATGGTCCACAACACTTATTCCATGCATACATATATATATATATATTCCATGTAACGTTTCTGTCACATAGCTACATCGTATTTTATGTACCATATGGTACATATGGTACCTTAACGTACCATAGTTACCTCATATTTATTCATCTACTGTATGCTATTTACATCATATTTAGTGTACCTCTAAAATACCAGTTACATCAAATTTAATGTACCTCTGATGTACCATAGTTACCTCATATTTAATGTACCTCTAATATACCACAGTTACATCATATTAAATGTACCATACTGTACTTCATATTTAATGTACCTCTAATGCAGTGGTTCTCAAATAGTGGGGTGGCTCCCACTTCGGGGGTGCGGTGAACTGTCAGCGAGAAGTGAGAAGCAGGGAGTACTTTCAATGTTAGTGTAAACCTGCCAATATGTCCACATTTATTATACTCAACATCCCATTTGATTCTTGGATAAGCCAGAAGGAAAAAAAGACAGAAAGATTCAGTGAATGTTTGTTTATTTACCATTGTTTCCCAACAGCGCCCGTAACACGGCAGTCAAACTAAAACATAACACAAAAGTTGTTATTTTTATTCATCCTCTTCCTGTTGAAGAGCCTTAGTTCCGTGAAGTTGTGCTGTTCTCCTCACGCAGCAATCCAGCCTTTTGAAATCAGTTGGAGGAAAAAAACTGTAATTTGACCTTGGTCCCAGGTCAACGTCACACAAGCCCCCTGCCTGTTAAATGAAGCATTAAAATCATCAAAATTTTGAAAATTAAGTCATAAATTGACGACAATAATGTTGGATGTTACGTAAAATTTATTGCAACGTACAGTAATTACACTATATTTTTTGGTTGTGGTATGGTGTAATTACAGTATATCATTTATGTGCGCAGAGAAGATGCCATGATGGAGTACCTAAAGATTGCTCAGGACTTGGAGATGTACGGCGTCAACTACTTTGAGATCAAGAACAAGAAGGGCACAGAGCTTTGGCTGGGCGTTGACGCTCTGGGGCTGAACATCTACGAGCATGAAGACAAGTAATGATATATAAGAATCAATTGATATACATGAATGCATATGTTTACTGCAAGGAACACAATGTTGGCACTTGGACCTTAATTCACCTTTCTTACTGCGTTCCTTGGTGTGCATTTATGTGACTAGAGTGCCCTCTTGTGGTGGTAAAGAGTACAGCTGAAGAATGTTGGAATTGTACTTAATGAGACTGGTTTTACACGCTTGCATCAGTAGCCAATATTTCAAAATAGAAACTGCCACAGTTGTTACTTCAAATGCTCACAAACACATCCCCGCCTCCTCAGGCTGTCGCCAAAGATCGGCTTCCCGTGGAGTGAGATCCGAAACATATCCTTCAACGACAAGAAGTTTGTCATCAAGCCCATTGACAAGAAAGCTCCGGTAAGATCTGAAAGCGCTAACTGTTCAAGCGTTGTGGGTCATTATCATTTTTACCACACCACTTTGCTGCATCTGCGGCATAGGACTTTGTCTTCTACGCCCCACGTTTGCGTATCAACAAGCGCATCCTGGCACTGTGTATGGGCAACCACGAGCTATACATGAGGAGGAGGAAGCCCGACACCATTGAGGTTCAGCAGATGAAAGCTCAGGCCCGAGAGGAGAAGCACCACAAACAGATGGAAAGGTTTGTTCTGACCTTCTTTGACTGACTATGCTTTCCTACACCACCCTTTTATTGTTGAATTGCCTCACACTATCAGCATATGTTTACATTTTCCCAAAGCTAATTTATTTTCCTTCTTTTATGTCCTGATCAGCAGTGCTTTAAAAAGTTTACTCTCCTTTCCAAACAAAAAGCAAACAGAAGAATCTGCCTCACGCTTGGGAGACATCATGACGTCCAAATCGTATTACCTGTAATCTTATTCAAACCACGTTAGGGTACTCGGGCCACATTGAAAACAAATGTAACACAGTCAACAATTTAATATAAAGTCGTGAATTTACAAGAATAAAGTTGTATATTTATGAGAAAAAAGTCGTACATTTCCAGAATTAAGTTGCAAATTTACGGGCATACTTTTGCTAATTTATGACTATAAAGTTGCAAATTTACGAGCATTAAGTCACAAATGAATGATGATAAAGCCGTAAATTTACGAGGATAATGTAATAATTTCGCAAGAAAAAATGTACATTTACAAGAAAAAAATATTAAAATTAGAAAAAATATATAATTTCCAAGAATTAAGTTGAACATTTACGAGAAAAAACTTGCAGTAGTAATGTGAGGATAAAGCCGCAAATTTATGAAAAATAAAGTCGCAAATTTACGAGGATAACATCGCAAATTTTATGGGAATGAAGTTGCACATTTAGGATAAAGTCATAAATTTATGAGGGTAAAGTCATAAATTTTCTAAGAGTTAAGTCGTAAATGTTGTGAGAATAAAGTTGCAAATATGAGAATATCGCACATTTATGAAAATAAAGTCGTAACTTCAATTTATTCATTTTTTAATTGTTACTATAAGACTTAGTATTAGGGCCACGTTGGGGGGGGAACTGAAATTTTGAGAATAAATTAAAATACATTTGCAAGAATAAAGTCGTAATTTAAGAGAAAAAAGTTGCAAATGTAAAAAGTCATACATTTACAATATTAATTATATGTATTTATGTAATATGTTGTTTTATAAAATAATACTTAACTCCATTATAAATTGCAAATCTAATTTTTTTTGTTTTTTTCAGATGTTACTTTATTCCTCAAATTCCTTTTTTGAAATTGTTAATAGTGAGTATACATATGTGTGAGTATGTATATACGATAAGGGCCACATTGGGGAAAAAAAAAATTCTTACACTTTATTTTTTGTATATAAATATATTTTTTTTACTTTTTTTTTTATTCTTTATTTTTATTTTTTTGTTTAATTTTATTTTTATTTACAATTTATATTTACACTTCTTACACTTTATTTTTGTACAAGAAAAATTGACTAATAGATATTGTAAGTTTGTAATGAATACCCACATTTTCAACAAACATGAATTTTAAACTGCTACATCGGTCCCAAAAATGGACGCTTGATAGCAAACTAGTTAACACTTGAAAGGTTTTTATTATGGTAGCTTTACTATAAAGTGGTACCAGGAACCAAGAGAGGCTGAAGTCATTTTAGTTTGTGATTTTAAAAAAAAAGGGCCAAAAATGTGCATTACAATAAAAGATGCTGAGAAAATGAGACTCAGCTTTATGAAGTGAGTCTACCTGACCAGTAGGGGGCATTGTTTTACCAACGTCCATGCTTCTCAGCGACAAGCAGTCATTGGGGCGCCACACCCGCCTGTAGGCTCCTAGCCCCGACAAGTGACCGTGCGTGTCTCCTCGACAGAGCTCAGCTGGAAAACGAGAAGAAGAAGCGCGAGCACGCAGAGAAAGAGAAGCAGCGGATAGAGCGCGAAAAGGATGAGCTGATGGAGCGGCTGCGGCAGATTGAAGAGCAGACGCATCGAGCTCAGCGAGGTGAGGACCTCAACATCCTGCTATCGTCGCACCAAGGTGTGGACTAAAGTGTGCTGATATGTGTTGTCAGAGCTGGAGGAGCAGACCCGCAAGGCTCTGGAGCTGGAGCAGGAGAGGAAGCGAGCCAAGGAGGAGGCCGAGCGTCTGGAGAAGGAGAGGCAGGCAGCCGAGGAGGCCAAGGCGGCGCTTGCCCAGCAGGCTGCCGACCAGATGAAGACACAAGAGCAACTGGTACACACTCACAACTTTGTCCACGGACGAGCTTCATAGATCATGTGTGAATGCAGTGCACTACTTGGCTGTAACCAGCAGGGGCGCTGTTGGGTCACTAATCTATTTTAACTAAGATGTCTTTTGATGACCACATAGAATAAATGTTTCCTAACAGCATAACATTTATTTATTTTAATTTTGTTTTCTTCTTAAAATATATGTAACATGCAGGGGTGTTCAAAGTGCAGTCCTGGTGTTTTTTTGTTTTTTTACTGACCGTTCTGAAAATACAATTTAACAACACCAAAAAATCAGCAGTAATTTTACAAGAATAAAGTCAAAATATTAAGAGAAAAAAGTTAGTAAAAATTTTTTTTAATTTTATAGGAATAATGTTGTAATATTATAAGGAAAAAAATCATTTTAGTAGCACAGAGTTGAATATGACAGAAAACATATGTTGTTTTTTAAAAGTGGTAATAGATATTTACAGACTTTATTAATCTTCAAGAGAAATTATAAGAAACAAACAAAACAAGGATTAAAGGTGTCATTTTTGGAAAACTTGGTTGCGGAAAAGGTTATAATGTTAGGAAAATAAAGTCCAAATATTACATAAGTCATAATTATAAGAGGATAATTTACAGGAAAAAAGAAGAAACGAGTAGAAATGGGGAAAAAAATGTAAAAAGTAGAAAGTCAAACTATTAAGAGACGAAAAGTCACAATTTTACGAGAATAAACTTGTAATATTACAAGTACAAATAATGTCTTTTTTTTTTTAAAAGTCATATGAGAAGCAAACAAAATTAAATAAAGTTGTAATTTTTGGAATATTATATTGGGGAAAATACATTATTATGGGAATAAAGTTAAAATATCGTTGGACTAAAGTTACCTAAAGAAATAGAATATTAAAATTTTTTAAAGTAAAACAGAAATCACAGTGTTATAAATAAAAGTCAAAATATAAAACTTTTTAGTGCATTTTAATCCATCCAATTCAGAGATTTATCATTATTATTACTTAAAAAATTGTCCTGCTTGAAAATGCACGCTTTTCGTCGTCACCCATCCATCCATCCATCCATTTTCTTACCGCTTATCCTCATTAGGGTCGCGGGTATGCTGGCGCCTATCCCAGCTGGCTTTGTGCGAGAGGCGGGGTACACCCGGGACTGGTCGCCAGTCAATCACAGGGCACAGATAGTCAAACAACCGTTCACCTATGGACCATTTAGAGTCGTCACTGTTAAAAACATCTGATGTGGCTCTCAGGGAAACACATAAGCAAATTTGTAAGCCCAAAAGGTTCCCGACCCCACATTAAAGCATTACTTTTGCTATGCTTGGACTTTTATTTCCAAACAGGCTGCTGAATTAGCAGAATTTACCGCCAAAATTGCTCTGCTGGAAGAGGCCAAGAGGAAAAAGGAGGAAGATGCGACGGAGTGGCAGCACAAAGTAAAGTTCTCTCTTCGCTCTATGCTGTAACGACGTCCTAACACGACCCTGACGTCGTGGCGTCTTCACCCTGCAGGCCATGGCGGCACAGGAGGACCTGGAGAAGACACGTGAGGAGCTGAGGGCGGCCATGACGTCCCCGACGGCGCCAGAGCACGACGAGCAGGACGAAAGCAACGACGAGGCGAGCGCCGAGCTGCTCAGCGATGGCGTCAGCAGCCAGCGCAGTGAGGAGGAGCGCGTCACGGAGGCGCAGAAAAATGAGCGCGTCAAGAAGCAGCTGCAGGTGGAGCGCCGTCACCGTCCAACGCAGCCACCTCGCTAGTGCAGAGCTCTCACCACCTCCTGTCCGTCTCTCTTTCCAGGCTCTCAGCTCGGAGTTGGCAGAGGCACGGGACGACACCAAGAAGACCCAAAACGACGTCCTGCACGCCGAAAACGTGCGGGCAGGCCGAGACAAATACAAGACGCTGCGGCAGATTCGGCAGGGCAACACCAAGCAACGCGTCGACGAGTTTGAGTCCATGTGAGGCTCTGATGAAAGAAAAGGAAAACCAAAACTCTTTGCCGCCGCAGAGACTCGGCCTCCAGGCTTCGGTAGCTTCGCCAAAGATCTGCATGACGGCTGCTCGCCAATCTCTAAGCTCCGCCCCCCCATCTCATACTAAAGCACATGTCTTTTTACCAGAAGACAACATCTGGACTTGGATCAGGAATCAAAGTGACTCTCAGCTTTAATATCGCTCGCTAACTTTTATTTCCCTTTCTTCTTGTGTTGTTTTCCTTTCGGTGTAGGATTCTTTGCATTTAGTCTTCCATTTCCTGTTCACGCAGCCTCTGCTCTGCCAGTAAACTCATGCAAAACCAAAGCCCCGGTCTCTTTGCCTCAAACGCAGGTACCTTCTCGCTGTGGGCACCTTCCCATGGCCAAAGCAGGTAGTAGTTGATACTCTTTCAAGTCTTTGTAGCATTTTAGCTGGAATTGACACTGGCAGACACCACATGCTACCGTTAGCTAAGCCCTGTTGCTGGGTTATACTCCTGTCTCCACAAGACTGAACATTGCCCTCAGTCTCCGCTAGGATAAGATTAGTATCTTTAACGCGAGGGCATTACAGATCCTCCACTGTTGTCTGATGCGTTCAATGCTGCCTGGTTTTCACAATTTATTTTGCATCTGCAGTGTCAACACCGTCCAGTGGAAACCCCCCAGCGAAGGGGGCCGCTTGCTGGACGAGTGGCTTCTTCATCCAACACAGCTGCACATTACTGACACCTGCGGACCAGTGAGGAACATTACATATAATCACGTTTTTGAATGTCTTCTGAAGTCCTGGCCAGGAACCGGACCAGAGCAAACAGGTGAACAGGGCCTTAGGCTTTTTATGCTGTAAAGAAAATAATTCCCACTCAGCACACTTAAAATGGATGCAATGGCCATGGTCAAAAATTTTGATATTTCTGAATTATTTCTATTATGCAAAGTGTTTATCATTAATAACTCACGAAGGGAATGATGCCATTAATACTGTGACACCTCATTTGCTGGCGCATGAGTAAGTTTACAGTGGAAGTAATACTTGGTGGATTATTTGCAGTCTTTCTAGCTATCTATTATTCAAGGTGGCCATTAAAATCAGCAACTGGTGGGAGGCGCAATCGCATTAATTATATGACACATCTGTGCTTAACACTTGCATGTGCTGGTGCCTCAGCAAGCATACCCTGGGCTTTTGCTTTTTGTGGTTTATTTTGTAGCATCTCTACTATGCAGGATGGCCTTGATCATTAACTGGTGGGAGGCGTAATTACATTACTTATAAGACAAATCTATGCTTGAGTGTGATTTTGGATTAGTTTCAGTCCGTCTGTTTATTTCTATTATGAAAGGTGGCCATCATTAACACGTGAATAAATGGTGGGAGGAGCAGTTGCATTAATTGTGTGAGACGTCCTTGTTTGTGAGCTTTGCCTTTTTTGGCTCAAGTTAAGTTTCTCCATTTATTTCTATTATGCACGGTGGCGGTTCTCATCAATAAGTGGTGAAAGAACAGTGACATTAATTATCAATGTTAATTAGGACAACATTAGCAATTCAACATTTGCAGATAATATTTGCCACTTTTACCACCTGACATAAAACACAAACGCCTGAGACTTTCGGGCGCAACTATCACACAACACTCACATGCAGTGGTAAGAAAACCAGCATCTTCATGGCTCATCATCATTGCAAAATAATAATATACTGCATTAGTTACAGGACTTCAGTAAAAACATGGCGGGCGACCCCTGAGACGAAGAAAGTGATAACAAGTTTGTCATCACGTGAACACCAAAACACAGCAGTGATCCTCTTGTGGATAGCAGTTTAAAACAAGGTGACAAACTTTGCCACAAATACTCAACATTTTTTATATTCTCATATAAAAACAAGGACATCATCGGGATACAATTTGTATCAACAGGGAACAAGTTTATAGATGCTGCCTGAGCGACTAAATCTGAGTTATTCAGTATTTCACACCGGAAACGCAGCCACAAGTGCTTGCCCATTTGAAAATACTGTTGTATACGTAAGCCTACATTAGAAGTGAACCTGTCCAACAACTTCATACAATTCATGGCAATATAAGACAATTTACTGTACTGTACAGTACAGTAATCCCTTGTTTATTGCAGTTAATTAGTTCCAAGACCCCGATTCCTTATTTATAAATTGAGTATTTTTTCTAGTTAGAGCATGAAAAACCGGTTTGCATTCTTTTAAAAAAATTTTTTAACATTATTAGTGCCTGCACATATATGTTGCTGTAAATGTGTTGCCTAGTTGAGTGGCTACATTTCATGTTTGAATGCATCTTCTGAAGGCTTCATATTTGTATTTAGAGTTCATTTAGCCACTTATATGCTTAATAAGGCTTTATTTAGGCAAATATTTGCTGTAATATGCATCTTTTTGACTAATAATGAGCCATATTCAGCCATAAAACAGGACAATTTATTACTTTTGAAAAACTGTGGTAATAGTGAAGCCACAAAATTCTAAGGGATTACAGTATATGCATTTATGATTTATAATATTTTCAACACAAACACTGACTTGTCTAAAAATAAAAAAACAGAGTAGAAGGCAGCTGTAAAAAATAAATTTGGAATTGACCCATTTGTTTGTGTTATATACTTTAAAATAAATCTTTTACTAAGGTAATTTATTTTGTAAAATCTTTGCTCGATAACTTAGTTTGAATCACCGTGCTGAAATCAATAAAATGATTTTGATATGTTAAGAATTTTTAGTATTGTATGTGATGCACTGCATCAGCACAGTCTTGTGTGGCGTAAACCCTTTTTAGGACATAAATATAAATGATAAGACACTAAATAATGATCATATTTGTTCATATACTGAACGACGACGTCAGCAGCGTTACGCAATTTGATGAAAGATGATGCAAGTCAGAGGTAATCAAATAAAAAAAAAACCAAAAGGGGGTTTTGATGGGTGTTTTTTTTTTGTTTTGCCGATGGAGTTTCACTTCTCTTTTTTGGGGAAATCCATGTCTTCTCCATATGGAAAATAAGTCTACTAGCTTAAGTGTGTTTTGTCAAGGAGCAAGAAAAGTCTGAGGTAGGCTTCAGTCACGACTCAATATCCTGATATGATTGCCAAAAAAAGAAAAGAACAAAAAGTGCCCAAATCATAATAATATAAATAACTTAAAAATATAACAAATAAATATATTTTTCTAAACTTACAAACTTGCACATTACGACCCCTGAACACTCCGCTCTTAAGTGCTGAAGTAGCATCCATCCATCCATCCGTTTTCTATACAGCTTATCCTCATTAGGATCGCAGGGGTATGCTGCAGCCTATCCCAACTGACATTGGGCGAGATATTTGGAAAAATTACTTTGAAAGAAATAGCACTGATATTAGGGATGCTTTTTGAACAAAACAGACTCAGTCCTAAAGTGGAACCAAAAGTCATCCGAAAACAAAAATGTTTTTATGATTCACATTGCGATTTCAAAGAGGAGTCACTTATCTTTTTGATCCACTTCAGGTTGCCGAGACAAGGCAAAGTAAATCTGGATCACTTTGTTTCATACCGAAAAACTTCCAATCAAACTGAATCAAAGTTTGGTTGTGTGTAACGCTGAAAAGGTCCAAGTGTGAGCTTCAAGTCTTAAACCTGAAGTGGATCGTCCGTGGTTAGCCCTTTAGACGACCTGAATTCTACCAAAGACCGTTCAAGAACGCTCCTGCGCTTTCTCCATCAATATGGTGGCAGCAAGCTCCTGAGCATCCATCATGTGAGGGTTCCTGGTCATCGCCGCCCTAACCACATCAACTGGAAAGATGCCACAGAGATTCAGAAACACCCTCTCCCTTTGGTCCTGGTACTGACCCATGGAGGAGGGCTCCTGTTGCACGATGGCAGTTGGAAGGGGTAGTTGCGTAGTGAGGTGCCGTGGTGAGGGATGTCTGCTCCAAGGAGTGGACCAGACTTTCTCAGGTCCCTCAGGAATGTTCTCGAATGGAAAGAGATTATAACAAGGTCTTGGGGGATGCTGGTAGTGCTGCTCCCAGTTAACGTGATGCTGCGGTTGTTGATGGAGATTTGAGTAATTCCTCCTGGGAGAAAAATGTGACCCTTCATATGCTCTGGTGTCTTTCAAAAGGGAATTTGTCAGATTGCAGCCCAGAAGGAATTCCTGAGAAAATGTGCGTTCACTGAATGTTTGAAGTGGAAGTATGGTAGGACTGAGACAATCACCTGGATATCTGCTCAGCATTGAATGCTGAGCATGGGTAGGTGGGATGTGAGCAGATGGGGATTGGAAGGGATGTAGAGGAGAAGGAGGTTCTTCCACATCAAAACCATTTCTTCTACTTCCCGTGTGATGGCTCAGACCGGGAGGACTACGGCTAACAGGTCGGACGTACTGGTTAGAGCAGTGATGAGGGGTGTGAAGACGTCGAAGTTGACGGTGGTGATGGTGGCATGAAGGCCTGTTGTCAAACACGACATCAGGAGAAAAGGTGACACTGCTGTCGCTGCTACAGTCTGAGGGAACATACCGTGCTTGCACATCGTCTGGAAAGAAGCGCACTAGACTCTTTGGAGCAGCACTGAGGATGGAAGAAGTCTTTGCCATGGAGTTGTAGCCCAACACCGGAGACTCGGATTGATAAGAACTTTCAGCATGTCGCGATCTGGTGGAACCCCTGAAACCACCCCGACTTCCTCCTGGATAATCCCATTCATCCAGGTTTCCTGAGAAAGAAGGCAATCCTTGTGTGGGTTGCCCAAAAATACTTCTACTGCAGCTGTTGTTTCCCCTGTGGGCTTCCACTTTGGATTGCACTCGAAGCTGGTCCTCCAAGAGATCAGTGAAGGAGCTCCGAGGGCTGAGCTGTTTCTTTGGGGTTCCCCGGCAGGAGTCAGACCGATCCTCTGCTTGGACTGACGTTTGGTTCTTCACCATCAGGGCGTCTTCCACCTGGTCTTTACACATCACTGAGGACATTTTGGCGCTGGCACGGAGCTCATCGGCTACAGAACGTTGAGGCTGGCTACTCCGTTCAGGGTGGTAGAACTTGCACTTGTGGCCGTATGTACACTTCTTACCTAATGAAACCCAGTCAGGGGGTTCTGATTAGCACGGCACTAGTACCAAACAGCAAAACCCTTTATTGACTCAAGAGGTGTCATTTTTACCGTAAGGACATGGCTGCTTCCTGTGTTCAGGAATAATAGGTCTCTTTCTGAGGAAGTTCTCCAAGCTGGGTCCGTGCCGGCCGAGTGGGTCGTCCGGGGGCATGAATCTAAATATGCAGTCAGTCGGGTAAGAAGTTTAATATAACCATCAACCTTTCTTTGGAATTCTTAGAATGACACAAGACACTTAGACCCCTGGAAGGAAATTCGTACGAAGTGTTATGTTAAGGTTTTGCTTGTTTGCTACCAACACGTAAATTTGTATAACTAGGCTCTGAAATGGTCTGAGTTCAGAGCTTTCGGCCACTTACTTGTCGTTTACAAAGGAATACATCAGCAGCCGCTGGTCAATGAACTTCTTCCATTCCGGTTTCTCATTGGCCAGATCGCGGTAGTTGTCGTTAGACACGATGATGCCGTCGGACTCGTAGGCCAGTTTGACAATGAAGCGGTCGTCATAACAGACAACTCGACGTCCCTGCACACGGCGCGACGGTGTGAAGACCAGGATCTTGTCCTTTTCCAGTTGCCGTAGAACTTCCTGGTCTGTGGACAAAGTTTATTTGAAAGAAAAGTCTGAGATTTGACTGAAAGCTCGGTAAGTGGTTACCTGTGATAAGAGCGTCCGGACGGGATTGCTCTTTCCTCCAGGCGGGGACGAAAACGGTGATGTCACGGTGACCTTGGTCCAGGAACCAATCAACAGCCAGTTGGATGCCTTGACAGGAGAACACTTCCTTATTGCCATGGCTAAAAGAGTAGAAGAGACATGGACATAAGTCCCAAGAAACCAAAATGTTCTAGTCTTGTGGCCCGGCATAAGACTTTCAAAAATGACTTTAAAAACCTCAGAACATAATGTTATGAGTTCCTGGACTTTCCAAGTCCTGTTATGGCTTTTTGTGATGGATATTTCAAGTAAACTAGGAGGATACCCAGCTTTGTGAGAGGGTTCTGGCTGTTGAGGCTAACTAAAAGCTTGCTTATTCAGGGTATACACTTCTTCATGCATTTCTTACCTCATGGCCACGTTGCTTCCGTCCACCACAACAGGCCGAAGGTTGTCTTTGTCCTCCAGCAGTTTGGACGAGCACAGCAGCCTGCAGGAGTCAGTTGAAGATGAGGAGTAGTATGTCAGAGACGAAGAAGGAGACTGTGTGCCTGCACTTCTTGGCTGCTCCACATCAGATTTGGTCCCCAGTTTGACCAGTTCTCCCAGGATATCATTGATGAGTGCAGCTGGGCCCAGTTTGTGGAGCACCAGCAGCACCAGTTCTTCAGAGTAGCCCAGCTTCAGAGCAAAGTGCACTTTGCTGCGACAATCGGTGGTAGTCTGAATGTGAGGGGATGTTTCCACTGATTGGTTTGGTGCCAGGCCCAGCCTGGCAGGGGGGTCTCCGTTTTGAGCCTGGAGGTGTTCTTCTTCATCTTCTCCGCTCTCCTCGGAGAAGCTGCTAAAGCTGGTGCTGCTGCTATCCAAACTGCTGGTGCTGTCACTGAGAGCACCAGAGCCCACAGCTGCGCCATTTCCAGCATTCTTTGCGGCGCCCAGACCTTCTAGCCGCTCAGTCCCTTCCACATGGAGGTAGTCCAGATCCAGCCCTGGGCCTGTCCCATCCTCCAGATGGTCCCTCAGGCCCATGAAGCCGTCTCAAACATCAAGACCCACGCCCTCTGGGACCTCCAGTGCACCTGAGCCACCTTGTTGATCTTGCCACCGACCTGTTAATCAGCAGACTCACCTGGGAGTGGAAGAACAAGAAAATGTGGTCAAATGTTTTCACCATGAAGGAAAAACCTTCTTCCTTGAGGACCGACCCAGCAAGATGAGCCCGCCCCATGTATACTTAGACTTGATCCACAAAGAAAAGTCCTTGGTTACAGTAGCTCAATTGCAGAAGAAAAAGAAAACGACTCTTAAATAAAATGCAGTGCAATATGCATTAAATGTAAGAAAATAAAAGGAATATGAGATTTACAAATAATAATAAGTAAATAAAAGTAAATGTATTAGAGAGAGATGACAGTGCAATAAATGTGTGATTGATCTTTTACAGACGAGTGAGGTATGGTGGAGCTGCGGACAAGTGGAATGAATGGAGTTCTGATGGCGTTTGGCATATAAAACTAGTGACAGCCAACAGTTGCACTGAAGGTTAAAGTTCAACAAGACAAAGAAGTGACCCCTTTTTTAAAAAATAAAAAAAACCAACAACCCTCATCTCTGCAGCGTTGCCACAAAGACTCCTTTGAGTCCAAGCTCAGCTTAGTTTGTTTGGTGCATCATCTCGATCTGTTGCTTTCTGGCATGCAAATTAGCTTAAAAAACAAAACAAAAGATATAAAACACGAAGAGGAAGCTGCAGAGAAGGACTTCCTCCTGCAGAGGAAATTCCCTCAAACTATACTGAACAACGAAGAGGAGCCGGACGACTCCTCTACACCTTGCTTTGGTAGATGAACATTCATGTTCTCAATAACAAAGACCAACGTGAGAGTGTGTATGTGTTTGGGGGTGGGGGTTAGACGTGTGTCTCGCTTTTCAACAAAGCAGCTGCCAGCCAATCTGTCTTTCTGTGAGGAAGTATTGTTCCCTCAGCCTGGACACTGTGCACAGACGGAGGCTGCAGGAGATTTTTTCTTTTAGACTCCCACCCCCCAACGACACACACACACGCGCACACACGCTGACTTGGCTTTACAGCTGCCAGACGTTGCAGGAATATGACACAGCAGCAGCTTGTGCACACACTTTCTTGTAAAATTTTTGCAAAGTCACATCCGGTTGCATTTGATACTCTAATTAGCTCGCAAAGAAAGCTACTATAACTTATAAGTAATATTCAAAAAATAAATGCAATTTTTTTATGAATGATACAGTTCCATCAATCATTATCATGTTTTGTAATGATCTATTTTACTAAAAGAATATGAAATACGAACAAAATGGGACGAGTTTTGCTTCTATATAAATACAAAGACAGTTAAATATATATATGTGTATAAATATGTATGTATCGGTGTGTGTGTGTGTGTGTATATATATATATATATATATATGTATGTACAGCGTAAGTATATTTTGATGGTAATGGATTAGTTTCAATGAAGTACAAATTTATATATTTTAAATACCTCATAGGCAGAAAATTGGGATGTATTGAATAGACTTCCCCGTACATCATGGAACATGCACAACAAAATTGAGCAAAATACTACAACATATGAATAAATTATAAGTATTTAAAAATACAGAGTTACTTTTTAATCACCCTGTATTTCCCTCCCTCTCACCCAAAGTCAGCTGGGATAGGCTCCAGCATACGTGGCATAGAAAATGGTAAATCTATTTTTCTGTAATAATTCCTTAATTTCTTTGGTATATTCAACTATAATAATACATTCATCCATTTTATTCAATACTTTACTATTTTAATTACTTTTGGGGGACACGTCACTTTAAAATGGTTATCCTTCAAACTTCTTACATCGACTTATTACTCTGTATTGTATTGATTATGGCGATGAAGAAAGATGCGATTATGGGATCTCCCACACTAAATTAATACATTGAACCTTTCATACTATTTGTTGTACGTAAATTAAACGATTCATGAAATAACTCATCTGCTGAGTAATATCTTGTGGGGGCTATTTGGGGGAGGGGGCGGTGCCGACTGCCTCCACAGAGAGAGCGAGGGCAGATGCCTACTGGGTGACCCGCCTGCTTGCTCACCTCGCCACTGACCTCCCTTGGGGGGCACCCGGGGCTCCCCTGAGGCCTGGAAGCCTGCACAGGGCTCAGGCCTGCTGCACGGCTGCCATCCGCACACCCAGCCTGGCCCACGGACTGGCCCACCAGGGACCGGCTGGAAGGGGGAGGGGGCTGAGTTAGGTAATACAAAAGCTGTGCTGGGGAGTGGGAGGATAAAACAGATGCCTACTGAGACCACATCGGACCTCTACACTGAAAGCATCCTCATCCTCCTGCAACCGGTGGTGTGTGTGTGTGTGCACTTTCACCTCTGGCGTGCGCAGACCCTCTGATGGTCACGTCTGGTTCACAAAATTCACCCCCAGTCCCCCACTCCACACCCTTTTAGAAAGAAAATGTTGACCAAGTTGTTAGAAAAATCCAGACAATGTACGGCGGGATACATTGTGGTGGTCTACCGCCATGGTTCAATCATTTCTATTTGGGACTGTGTAATATTCTACTTTTCTATTTAATTATATGTAGAACGAGAGACATACACGCAATGTGAGCTGTTTAAGGTACCGCTTTAGTGTGGGAAATCCCAACTTTCATTAAAGTCACAAAATTAAAAAGAAAAATGTTATGTTACACAAGAAATGGGCATTTTCTGTGACGGTATATCCAAAAAGCTAAATAAGCTGCTGTATTGAATAAGTCATATATATTATGTTATTATATGTCTCGTTTTAACATAAATATTTGCTTCATTTCTTAAGCAACGCTTACACTTTTGCCTGATATAAATGGTTTTTTTGAAGATCTTTGTTAGCGTGTATTACACGAACGCATCACAGGAGTTCTCGCGAGGAAAGATGAAGACTCACCGCACAAACGGAGGAAAAGATGACCTGCTCCTAAAAATAGAACTTTCCCAAAATCTTCCAGCGCCAGCAGAGACGGACGATGAGAGTCCTTCCGAAGCCCGCGTCGGTCCTTAGCGGCAGTCAGTCCTCTAGTGACTCGTCAGTGTTTCATGTCCTCTGTCTCCTCCCTCCTGGCTCCTCCTTCCTGGCTCCTCCCTCCTGGCTCCTCCCTCCTGGCTCCTCCTTCCTGGCTCCTCCCTTCTGGCTCCTCCCCGTACATCAAACAAAAAAAGGGGGGGTGGAGAGGGGCACAAAGGATGGTCCTCATAAGACAGCTGCACACACACACACACACACACACACACACACACACACGCATGCGAATATGCAGACAAAGACACACAATGTAAGTTTGTTGCCTTCAACCAAAATTTTGGCAAAATCTTAGTTTCAATACTCAAACAAGTCTCGCAAGACTTCATCTTAGTTTGCTTGTTCTGTGGCTTTTTTAGTGACGGCCAAGTGTGACGATAACCATAGAACAAACCATGGACCCGACTGACGCTGAATATCAATTTCACATCAATATTATTTTGAGCATAAAATTATTTTATTGTGCACTTGCTACAGTAGTACATATAAATAGTCAATAGGTGGCAGTATTGCTTTTGTTTGACTTTTAACATTAACATCGTGTTCCTTGTTGGAGCTTTTGTTAGGATTATAATTATCTGTTCCAGCATCATGGCCAAGCTGTGGTCATGATGACAGTTCTAGTAGGTGTAAGGGCAACGTTTTAACATTCTTTACTGTCATAATTGTGTAAAAAGAAGGTAAGTATATGAAAAATTAAGATCATTCTTGTCTTCGATGTTGTCTGTTTCACAAACAGACATTGTTTCCCCAGAGAGTTTCTATTAATAATAATAATTATAAAAGTAAATATATATTTGCATTTTTACAGGAATCATCTGAATGCTAAACACAGCCAGTATTAGTATCAGTTTCCATCGTAGACCATCACCACCCTCATACACCTCCATCTTAAACCACCACTAAAAAGACCACCATCACCATTGTCATGGACCATTACACCACTATCGTAGACCATCGCACACCATTATGGACCTACATCAACATCATAAACTATTGCTATCATAGACCACCACCACCATCATAGATCTCCACCGGCAGAGACCACCACCACTATCATGACATCATAGACCACCATGACACCATCACACACTACCGTCATAAACCACCAGCATAAATATACTATCATGGACCACAACCCTCATAGACCCACCCCACACACCCTGTTACATGACCATCATACATCAACATAACCATAAACCACCACCATCATACACCCCCATTATAGACACCATTATCATACCATCATAGACCACCACCATCATACACCCCCATTATAGACACCATTATCATACCATCATAGACCACCACCATCATACACCCCCATTATAGACACCATTATCATACCATCATAGACCACCACCATCATACACCCCCATTATAGACACCATTATCATACCATCATAGACCACCACCATCATACACCCCCATTATAGACACCATTATCATACCATCATACACCACCACCATCATACACCCCCATTATAGACACCATTATCATACCATCATACACCACCACCATCATACACCCCCATCATAGACACCATTATCATACCATCATACACCATCACCATCATAGACGGCCACTGTGATACTATCATAGACCATCAACATCATAGATCACCACACCAACCATTCTAAGTACCCAACACGACCATCACACACCACCACTATCCTAGACCACCATCATACACCATCAATATCATAGAACACCACCATCATAGACCTCCACACCGGCCAACATAGACCATTACACCACCACCACCACCCCCACAGCCCCCTCCCCAGCCTGCAGAGTGACTCTTAATTGGGGGTTCAGTGACAGGTTCGTCCCCACCCCCCAAAGGGAGCAGCAGCTCTGTGGACCATCTGCTTGCCACAGGATGAACAGGTGTCCCCATCACTGGTTGGCTAGCGGGCCGCCTCGCTAACCGGCTTTTAGGCAACCTTCAAAGAGTACGTTTCCGGTTGGCGTTGAAAGATGACTCCCTGTTCTCACCACACTTTAGATCAGAAAGCCACCTCCAGTACTAATCTGTTGGTAAATAAAGCTGTTTCAGTTGAAGGGTTCAGTTTAAATACATGAGATGATGACAAACACTTCAGCGTCCTGTAAAATGGTCGCGTAAAGCTCGGTTAAAAGTTACAATACACAAAATGTAGTATTCAGTAGGTGGATGGCATTGCTGCTGTTTAGACGTGAAAAAGACTTTTCAATTTGAAGTTCACATTTCAAACTCACTCATGTGACACTTGCTTTAGAAGGGATGTGTGCTGCCAACTACTGGCCTGGAATGCACATTACAATTACGTCCTTGCTGCGTTTTTTTGTATTTTGTTTGGTGCCCAAACGTTTCATTGTTCATAGTGAACAATGAAAAAATTCAAGGCTTTGATGACTTGTAAACATGTTGATATGCTAACATACACACGCACACATATATATATATAAATACACACACACACACACACACGATACACTACCTATAGTTACTATCAACTTTGGTGTTCAAGCCCACTTTTGTAGTTGTTTTTTTTAACCTTTCCAAATATTTCCGTGTTCTTCTTCAATAATCTTCATACATTTTCTTCTGGTAATATAATGACTTCATCCAGCCATCCATTTTCTTCCGCTTATCCGAGGTCGGGTCGTGGGGGCAGCATACTAAGCAGGGAAGCCCAGAGGTCCCTCTCCCCGGCCACATCGTCTAGCTCTTTCCCAGCGGATGCCGAGGCGTTCCCAGGCCAGCTGAGAGTTATTGTATCTCCAACGTGTCCTGGGTCTTCCCTGAGGCCTCCTACCGGTTGGACGTGCCCTGAAGACCTCCCCAGGGAGGCTTTTGGGAGGCATCCTTACCAGATGCCCGAGCCACCTCATCGGACTCCTCTCAATACGGAGGAGCAGCGGTTCTACTCCGAGTCTCTCCCGGATGACAGTGCTTCTCACCCTATCTCTAAGGGAGAGCCCAGCCACCCTTCGGGGAAAGCTCATTTCGGTCGCTTGTACCCGCAATCTTGTCGGAGCTTGTCAAAGCTCATGACCATAGGTGAGGGTAGGAACGTAGATCGACCGGTAAATCGAGAGCTTTGCCTTTTGGCTCAGCTCTCTCTTCACCACGACAGATCGGTGCAGAGTCCGCATCACTGCAGGCGCTGCACCAATCCGCTTGTCCATCCTTCCATCACTCGTGAACAAGACCCCAAGGTACTTAAACTCCTCCACTTGAGGCAGGACCTCATCCCCTACCAAGAGATGGCACTCCACCCTTTCCAAGGCGAGAACCATGGACTCGGACTTGGAGGTGCTGATTCTCATTCCAGCCGCTTCACACTAAGCTGCGAACCGATCCAGTGAGAGTTGAAGGTCACTGCTCGATGAAGCCAACAGGACCACATCATCTGCAAAAAGCAGAGATCGAATCCTGCGGCCACCAAACTGGAACCCCCCAAATGCCCTGGCTGCGTCTAGAAATTCTGTCCATGAAAGTAGTGAACAGAATCGGTTACAAAGGGCAGCTCTGCCGGAGTCCAACCCTCACCGGAAACGGGTCCGACTTATTGCCGGCAATGCGAACCAAACTCTGACACCGGTCATACAGGGAACGAACCGCCTAAATTAGGTGGTCCGATACCCCATATTCCCGGAGCACTCCCCACAGTATTCCCTGAGGAACACGGTCGAATGCCTTCTCCAAGTCCACAAAACACATGTAGACCGGTTGGGCAAACTCCCATGCACCCTCAAGGACCCTGCCGAGAGTATAGATTTGGTCCACAGTTCCACGACCAGGACGAAAACCACACT